>VZRE01010466.1:0-35034 GCA_013396775.1 Cephalopterus ornatus | reverse complement strand
TAAAGGGGAAGCCATTTTAATAAAACCTGTCTTGAACCTTTCTTGGGAGTGAACATCCTTTTTTTCCCAGCCAGGCTGCGATATGTGAAATTCCATTTCATAAAGTCCCCTAGGAGGAAATTTAAAAAGACACCACTCACAATAGGAAACATTTGTTTGCCTTTTGTGTGTGCTGCACAGGAGAAAAAACTGTTCCATTCCTTTGTATAATAAGCAGCTGGGTTCATCCTACTTACTAATGATGAAATGAGATATCATAAGCCTATAAAATGGGCAAGTTGGAGAATAAAGGATGCTGTTAAAAAATTTTTATATGTATTTAATTTCTGTGTCTTGCTAATGCAGACAATAGAAAACAACTCTTTAACTGTTTATTTCAAAGTAAATTATATGAAATAGCAACAAAGACACACTGTAATTTTTCCTCAACATCAAACCCATTCAATAAGAAATTGGGTTTATGAGTGGGAAACAAAAGCCTATGCAAGCAACATAAATGCATAGAAGGACCACAGATGAGATGGCATTAAGCTTTTTTCATTGGAATAAACTGAGAGAAACACAAACAGTGCTCTTAGAGTCATGGATAAAAACATTTCCCAGAAATCACTATTAAATCCGGATCTTCTACTAGGACAAGATAGCATGTGATTCTGTACTGAAGGGAACATATAATGATCAGATGAAGCAAAACAGAAAGTTCCGGCTTTTCAAAAAAAGAGAAAGTACCCAGGATTCATAGAATCATAAAATGGCCTGGGTTAGAAGGAACCCTAAAGATCATTTAGTTTCCAACCCCCCTACCAAAGTCAGGGACACCTTCCACTAGAACACATTGCTTAGGGCCTCATCCAACCTGGTCTTGAACACTTCCAGGGATGGGGCATTCACAATTTCTTTGGAAAACGTGTTCCAGTGCCTCATCACCCTCATAGTAAAGAATTTCTTCCTAATATCTAATCTAAACCTACTCACTTTGAAACCGTTCCACCCTGTACTGTCATTACATGCTCTTGTAAATAGTCTCTCTCAATCTTTCTTGTAGGCTCCCTTCAGGTACGGGAAAGCTGCAATTAGGTCATCCTGAAGCCTTCTCTTTTCCAGCTTCAACAAACTCAGTTTTCTCAGCCTTTCTTCACTGTCCACCCACATTCAAAAGCCCGTCTAGGCTGCATGCAGAAAGCACCTGGTGATGCATGTGGGCAGCCAGTCTGACCTGCTGGCTCTTGCAAGGCTGCAAGCAGCATGTTGCATGAGAGGAAACCTAAAATCTTCGTTACTTGCCTGCGCTGGTCTGCAAGAAGCAGGTGATTTTTGGGGGGATTATACTGATTTCTAAGCTGTTTCACAATTTACTTTATTTTCTCTTTAAATTAAAAAAGAAAACCTCTAAAAATAAATGTTTTGCAAATATCCTTTGTTTTGAGTTCTCATTACAATGAAAAAGATGAGTAATTTTTTCTGTAAAACCTAAAGAAAAAGATTCTCACACTCATTTTTTAGTTTGGTAGGCCAAGCTGAGGTTATGAATGTAGGGCTTACTCTGAGACAATGCAGTAGCAGATTGAAGCAAACAGAGTAAAGAGACGTAAAAGCACTTCAAAGCACTGAAGCCTATGCTAAACTGACAGGTAGTCCCATGCTTTTACAAATAATGCATATTTAGTCAAGCATGTTAATTAAACTGATTAACTTCTCATGAAACACATACATATAATTTTTCCATGTTAAGAATTTTTCTTGAAATAACATATTAAAATTAATGTTACTTTAAATTATTTATTTGTCAAAATCTAGCATTCTTTTACACTAGAATACTTACAGAATTTGTAGTAGGTCAGAGTGTTTTGCTGTCTCTGGCTAGAGTCCATACATTCTGATCAACTTCAATGATCCTTCCTATACGCACTTCTCAACAGTAGACTTCATTAATTTAAACGTGTATTTTTATGGAAAAACAGGTATTTTAATGTGTAGCTGACAATTGCTATGATTTTAACCGACAGACAGAAAAAATGATTCCAGGAAATTTTTGGGTTTAATTCACCTCTCTTTTTCTGCACACAGTCTTGTGAAACCTATAATAGAATTTGGTCACACTACTTGTAATGATGTTGCAGCAAGATCTTAGCTTGAAATTTTGCCTGTACATTTACAGCAAATGCAGCAATCACAAAAACATATCTTATTTTCAGATGGATTTTGCAATCTATCAGATTGCACTGACTTTCATAAGAAAGAAAGGCTGATTAATATCTCAAATGTACTTGTATGAAGACATCAGTTTCTTATCTATGTTTAAGAAGCTATGTAATGTCTCTATAGTCATATTTTCTTTCTTTCAATAATCTGTCATGTTCCTGTCAGGGAGCCTTTCCATCCTATTTAAGAGGATAAATATGATAGATGTCTAGAAAGATATTAATACTAGGGCAAGACAAGCCTTCAGATATCTGCTAAAGTCTGACTGTGGTTTTAGCTACTACGCAAAGATGAAGACAAAAGAAAGATTGTAGTTTACCTGTCTGCTGAGGATAAGCCATGTGTATCAACAAATGTGCCACTTTAAGACTCCTATCACATCAAGATGATTAGCTGCTGGAAAGGGAGACAGGCTATATACGGTTAAAAAGCTCAGCCAGCTAGGATGTGTACACAGATGTATGCTATAGAAAGCCAAGAGCCATAAGAAAACAGCACACAACTCACTAGAGTCAATTTAACACATTCAAGGACAGCCAGAGGTCACAGTCACTGGAACATGCTGCTGCATTGTTGGTTCCCACTTTGTCCTTTATGAGCATCTATAGGGGAAGTCATGCTTCACACTTTGCAGGGTCTGACAAAAGAAAACTTAATGGTACATCTCATGGTGAGGAGAGCTCTGTAGGTAGGCAAGGTTGAGATAAGCAGGGCCCTGAAATCACAGGCAAGAGTCCAGAACAGTGATTTGCAGTCAGCAGGCACACAGCTGTCCTTGGGGTCAGGATAGAGGGTCAGAGCAGCAGTGCCCCAGAACAGCACATAGTGACAAGTGAGAGAAAAATTGGCTAGAAAGATTTTAAAGCAGCAGATCTGCAGTTTCATCTACAAGAAAAAATTAGTCAAAAGGATACAATGTGCTCAGAGCTATAATACAGGGGAAGTAGAAGCTCTAAAGGGAGGAGGGTTTTTTGTCTTCTTTTTTATTGCATCTAGGACCAACCAAACAACAGGCCTCATTCAGAGAAAGGCAACAGAAAGCAGCTTAATAATAATCTCTCTGTTTTTCCATTACAAACGAACTCAGGGTGTCATTCACTGTGAAATACATCAGCCTCTCATTATACCAAGTAATTCAGACCAATTACCATTTGGTGTCACATCTACTTTGCCTAGGATCCAATGTTCAACCACAAGTGGATCATACCAGAATATTTCTTCAACACCTTGTATTTCAATAACTCCTGCTATCAACTCAGAAGCATTATCAAGTTAGGGAGAGACAGTGATAAGAAGTATTAGTGCTATAGTAAGTATTTACTCTTACAGGTTTAATCCTTTGTGCATGATTTTCAGTTTTACCTTGGCTGTGAAGTGTCATCACCTCACCTTGGTTATTTCTGGGTTTAGTTTTCACAGTTACCATCCTAGATGTGTTTCTGGTGCTGGACTGGGCTGAAAAAGGGAGGGACAAAATCGACCGTTTTGGTCAAGAGTACCTGGATAGAAAAGATACATTAGAGATCCAACAGCGAGATGCTCCAAGGAGAATGTATGGTTCCCTAATAGTTTTTAATATGCAGAAGCTCTACCTAGCAGTAAATCTCAGTGGACCAAACAAACCTTGAACACCCTGATCACATCTCCTCACTGCTCCTGTGCAGTGCTGGTAGGTATGTTGGAAATCTAAAAGCGCCTTTATCAGCCCCTCAAGGACACTCCTGTCTTTTGAAAACACTCAAGGAAGTAGTCTGGGTCCATTATTATGCACCCTTTTACCAGCAGAAAGGAAAAAGAGCTCTTGTCTCTCAGAATTAGAGACAAAAATTATCTCCAAACTGATTTCTGAAACTACAGCTACAATACAGTTTACTATAATGTGCAGGCTGTTAGCCATTAGTCATAAAGGTTGGACTCCATGATTTTGAAGGTGTTTTCAGACCTTAATGATTATTTGATTCTGTGGTAATGACTTTACAGATCAGATTCAGTCTTATGCCTGCTTCCCTTCTAGATGAGAGAGGAGCTCTCTACCTCTGCCAAGGTATTTCATTCTGCCATTGCAATTTTGCATCTCAGTTCACAGGTAAGAACTGGCACATTCAGTAACAGAATACAAAAAGTACTCCTGGAAGCCAGAAACCACCATGCTATACCTCTTTTTGGCTTTCTTTTTTTTTTTTTTTAATTCTCAAACCCTTACACATCCTTACCCACATTCATGCAAATGGACAAGTTTTTTAGAAAAAAATATTGAAAAAAACCCTAGTAAGTGTTCTATTAGAATAAAGACCATTTACACAGCAGCAGCTGTTCCACATGATGATTCACATAGTGATAGAAAGAGAGGAACGCCAAACATGGGTCTCTGATGCAAGGAAGGAGCATGCCAGGGAACAAACAAAAGCCTGGAGCACTACTGACAGATTAAAACCCCAGCAAGGGGAACGGGAATGGCCCTGGAAGCCCTGGGACAAAAAAAGTCGTCTCAGCCCACTCACCCCACTTCCCAGGAAGTGTCTGTCTGAGAGCGATGATGCAGAAGAGGCAGTGATTGCACTAGCAATGAAGGAGAAGAAAACAAGATTTTGACAAAGGAGCAAAAGATAGGAGTATTGCTCAGGGAAGATTCTCTGGTTGGGGAAGACCTAGTGTGGGAAATAGTTATTTCTCATGAATGGTGCTGTATATGTTCTCTCTGCCTGTCTGTAGAGAAGTAACTTCCCTGCTTCAAGGAGAGACAAGATTCTCACAGACATGCCTAGGGGCCCTTGTTGGGCCAGTCAGGCAGGCCATAAAACACAGGGGAGAATACAGCCTTGAAAAGTTAGGTGCATCCAAAAGATGCTATAAAAGCACAAATAAGGCATTTCCTGCTTTGCTTTTTCTGCCTGCTGCATGAGTATTCAGTGACCTATTGCAGTATATGAAGGTCTCTGCTATGAAAATAAACCTTTCCTTAAAACCTTAGCCATAGCCTGGTGCCTGGGTTACCTGTGTGCTTATCAGTTCTCACAAGCAAGTAGATACATGAGTGGAGCTGTCAAAAGTTTTAACATAATAGTCACTTCTCATACAAGTTGAAGAGAGACTTGCACCATGGTGTAAGAAGTATCATAAATGAGCCAAAAATGAAATGCCGCAGCACTCCAGAAAAGCAAGAAGCACAAGCACAATGAAGTATCAACATGGAAACTGAAAGCAAAGTTCCAAATAACATCTTTATGTCCTCACTCTCAATGACATGTGCTATTTTGGAAGTCCAGGAACTACATGAATAGTTCAATATAATGATTTCATGTAAAAGAGAGCTAAAAAACCCACACCAGAAATCCAGACAGAAAGAGATATTTGTTCAGGGTGCTCATGATGCCTATCTATCTCCATTAAGTGAGCTCAGCCTTTGTCTTCAGAGCCTCTTGACCATTTGACCCTCTTCTTGCTTCTCTCTTGTGGTCTGTACTGTTAGCATTTCAGACCTACTCATGTTTAAAAAAAAACCCTGTCTTGCCACAGCTTCTGGGTGTTTTGCCTGCTATCTGGTCAGTAGCAAATGTAGCTTAACTAATTTATAGATCTCTTTCCATGAGTATAGAGGCAAACAGGAAAATTAAATTATCCTTATTTTTTCTGTTTAAGTACTTAGTTTAAGGATTACTCTTAATCTTTCACTGAAAGATGTTCTAGGGTCTAAAATATCCACTGAAATTGCTCTCTCCTACACTGAATATATCCTTACTTCAGGTTGTTGAAGCAAGACTTTTTGCCCCCAAAAGTCATGGTCACAGCTGGAGAACTCACACCTATCACAGGGCATCTCAGAGCAAATACCTTTTGATACCTCTGTGTCTGTAGAGGTGCCAGGGCAAAACTTTCCCCACCAGATCTGATTATAGTTACCAACCTGCTACTGTGTTTTGTGCCAAATGGAGCTTTGTTTGCAGAATGCAGAGATACTCTACTATCTGACTATCATGCTTTGCTGCTCCCCTTTTCATTTTCTTATCCTCTCTGGTCTAAAGCATGAGTATGAACTACATAATATCTATCTAGAAAATAGAGTTATTACTTTTCTACCAGTAAATAACTAATCCCAGCTTCCTCTTTGGTGTTTAGCCAAATTCTATATGAAACTAAGTAAAAGGTCAGAAATTATACAAATATTCTGGTTTGCTGTTTTGCACTTGTTTTTGGGGGGCCATTAACCCATCCAGTGGAACAGCTTTTAGTGACACAGACGTTATTGTCAAGTCAAAATGATGTTCAGAAAGACAACGTAGAATTATATAACAGTTTGCTTTGAAAAAGACCTCTATGATCATTGAGTCCAGCTGTTAACCAAACACTGCCAAATCCACGTCTAAACCATGTCTGTAAGGGCCATGTCTGCCCACCTTTGAAATACCTCCAAAGGCGTGACTCCACCATTTCCCTGGGCAGCCTGTTCAAATGCTTGACAACCTTTTTCATTAAGAAATTACTCCTAATATATAGTCTAAATCTCCCCTGGTGCAACTAGGGGACACTTGCTCTCCTGCTATCACTTGCTACTTGAGAGAAGAGATTAACTCTCACCTTGCTACAACATCCTTTCAGGTAGTTGTGGAGAGTGGTAAAGTCTCCCCTGAGCCTCCTGATCTCCAGACTGATCAACCCCAGCTCTCTCAACCACTTATCATCAGAGTTGTGCTCCAGACCCTTCAGCAATTCTATTCCCTTTCTCTGGACATGCCCCAGCACCTCAACATCCATCTCATAGTGAGGAGCCCAAAACTGAACACAGAATTGGAGTTGTGACCTCACCATTGCTGAGTACAGGAGGACAATTACTGCCTTGGTCCTGCTGGCCACACTATTTCCAATACAATCAGAAGACTTACTTTCTGGTTCAGCCGACAAAAAAAAACTAAAACACCACAGTCATTTGCCCAGGGTGGTGGATTCTCCGTCCCTGGAGGTATTTAAGAAGAGACTGGATGTGGCACTTAGTGCCATGGTCTAGTAACTGTGGTGGTAGTGGATCAAGGGTTGGACTTGTTGATCTCAGAGGTCCTTTCCAACCCATCTGATTCTATGATTCTATGATTTCACTCCTACTCATCCCTTCTGCGAAGCTTTGCTGTGTACAGAGTTTGCATTCTGATTCTTCTACTTCTTCACCCTGTATAGAATAGTCTCCATTAAAGTCTGCTCATTTGAAAGATCATTATGAGCTCAGGCTGTGCTCAGCAGGTATTTAAATTCTTTGACTTTCAGACTACAGTAGGCCCTTAGGGAATCAACATAGTAGAGGACTATATACTACTTTCTTTAAAGTTACCTGGCCTCTAATGCAAAATCCCAACCCCAAAAGTCACATTCTTTGTCTCCATACACAGTTCACTGGCAAACACAGGCTATGTAAAAAGCCACCCCAAATATCCTTCAGGTTGAGCAGAGCAGCAGGTAGACTTCCATATAGACAAAGCAGTAAGTGTATCTGAATTCTTGCTCCTTGAATACACCCTCTGACAAATTACATAATTTTTGTTTTATCATACAGCCAGAGGCCCCAGCTCTGGCTGACTTTTTTTTTTTTTTTAGAGCATAGCTGCATTTCGGATGACCAGTTCTGAATTCAGATAAACAGTGGGCATTGTGGCACATGGTTTGTGCCCACTTGCCAGTGACACCTGTCATGAACTTCTCAGCTTTCGGGCAAATTGACTATAGAGGGAGCCTGAGACTAGGTAATGAAGTCAGACTGGCATTTCTAGATTACTTCTGCAACGATTTATCTGAAAATGAGATCAACTACCCTTCAGAAGCACCTTTCTTCTGTTTAAAGAAGGAATAGCAGATGAGTAATTTAGTCTACAGATCCAACTTTAAGAAGTCTGAAATTAGGACAACTAAATCTCCATTGCTAGCCATTAGCTTTGTAAACTGTGCAGCTGTCCTCTGGTTTACTTTTTCATATTAAAAGAATTTTACAAATAGCTGAACAGACACCCAAAAAAAGGAGTAGACCAATGTGTTTCTTTCAATACAAAGTATTGTTTGAAACTTTTAAGAGACATAACTATTAAGATAGTGAAAGCTTAATAAAAGACTCACCTTGATCTCAGTTCTTTCCCTAGAAATTTGTATTGGGTCTGGCTGAAAAGGAGTTAATTTTCCCCACAGCAGCCCTCACAGTGTTATGCTCTGCATTGGTATCTAGAAAGGTGTTGATAACACACCAGTGTTTTGGCTTCTGCTAAGCAGCACTGGCACGGAGCAGTGCCATCTCTCCTTTAGGCTGGAGACCAGTAGGTCAGGGGTGAGCAAGATCTCAGGAGAGGACACAGCCAGGGCAGTTGACCCAAATGGGCCAGAGGGACATTCCATACCATATGATACCTGCTCAGATACAAAAGCTAAGGGAAAGGAGGAGGGGAGAGGCACATTCCTTATTATGACATTTGCCTTCTAGAGCAATTGCTTAATGTACTGAAACCTGCTTCCTGGGATGTGGCTAGATATTGCCTGCTGATGGGAAGTAGAGAATAAATCTTCTGTTTTCCTTCACTTCCACGTACGGCCTTTGCTTTTGCTTTATCAAACTGATTTCAACTTGACCAATAAGTTCTTTTCCATCTTATTTTCTGCCCTCTCTGTCCTGCTGGGGAGGGGAATGACTGGATTGGCTTGTTGGGCACCTGATGTTGAGCCAGGGTTAACCCACTACAGTCCTTTTCCATGCCCAAGTGCGGCAAGATAAGGATGGTAACTGGGACACCTAACAGGCAAAACACAGGCTGATCGCTGCTAGAGAGAAAAGAGCAGAATGACTGAGGAGAATTTGTGCTGCTGTAATTATGATAAAGGAATGAGGGCTAGATTATGTGCAAATTGTTCACATTTCCTCGGTGTTGTGATGATACTATTTTCATTTTGATATGGGGAATTCTTTTTGTTGATGTGAATGGAGCTTGTGAAGGTTATATGATGAATGTAGATTCCAATGATATTTTTTAAATATGTAATTCACAGAGGGGAAGGGTGGAATTCACTTTGTGTCTCAAGGTTTTGGTAGCAGGGGTGCCACAGGTGTGGATTTTATGAATACCTGCCAGAAGCTTCCCCATGTGTGATAAAGCCCATGCCAGCTGGCTCCAAGGCAAACCTGTTTCTGGCCAAGGACAAGCCCATCAGTGAAAGTGGTAGTGCCCCTGGGACAATGTAATTAATAAGGAGAAAAAACTCCTGTGCAGCACAAGTCAGAGAGAGGCATGAGAATACGTGAGAGAAATACAGACACCCAGGTCAATGCAGAAGGAAGGGGAGGAGGTGCTCCAGGAGCCAGAGCAGAGGTTCCCCTGCAGCCCACGGTGAAGACCACAGTGAGGCAGGCTCTTTCTCTGCAGCCCGTGGAAGTCGATGGTGGATCAGATACTCACTTCGGCCTGTGGAGGACTCCACGCTGAACCAGGGGAATAGTGTGAGGAGGACTGAGCAGTAGGCACAACATGTAATGAACTGACCTCAACCCCCGTACCCTGACTGCCTGCACCACCATGGTGGAGGAGGTAGAGAAATTGTGAGTAAAACTAAGACTGGGAAGAAAGAAGAGGAGTGAAGAAGATGTTTTTAAGATTTGGTATAATTTCTCATTATTTGATTGGTAACAAATTAAACTAATTTCCTCAAGTCAGGTCTGTTTTGCCCATGATGGCAATTGGTGAGTGATCTCTCCCTGTACTTACCTTAACCAAGAAGACTTCCATTATATTTACGCTTCCCTGTCCAGCCGAGGAGGGGAGTGATGGAGTGGCTTTGGTGGGCATCTAATATCAAGTCATGGTAAACTCACCACAATATTAATTAATTTCAAGTAATCTTTTGATCTTTAAAATGCTTTTCCAGTAATATTCAGCAGGTAATTCAGAGTTTCTTCTTCAAACATCTCTTCCTCTCCCAGCCCCTCCAGCCAGACCTCTGCTTCACACCCTGGTCATCAAACTGCCGTTCACTTTGCTGCATGCTGCATGCTTCTCTTTTAAGAAAAAAAGAAATAATAAGTCTCTTTAGAGTAGTCTTCTTAGAGTATAAAGCAGGATTTTTTCCTATGTGGGGAAGCTTCAGAGAGCATACATGAAACTTAGAGCAGCTATCCTGTCAGACTGTAGATTTGAGAACCAATAGTAAGACTTACTTGAAAGATAACTTACAAAGACATTTGGAAGTCATAGACAGGAAAATTTTGATCAGAGAGGATGATCAAGATAATAACAGATAGGATGAGCTCTGGGTAGAAGGATCTGATGAGACTGTCAGGCAAAAAAGCAAAAAGATAAAAAAAGGAACACTAAAAGGGCACTTCAATGAAATTCTGGATTTGGATTAGGAAGACTAAAATTTCTACAATGTATGATCACCCAAAAGCACTACAAATATCATTACTCGATCTTGATTCTTCCTTTGTGCAAGCAATATGAACAATATCTAGTTCTTATGTTTGTAAATTTTGCTTGTAAAGTTTCAGGTATTGCCAAACATCCACAGTAAGTTAGTGAACCTGTAGCGAGCTGAAAAAAAATTATCATCCAGGTCTCAAACTCAATCCAAACTGCATGCAGACAGTTTGGTATCTAGTCCTGAGCTCTAGTAACACACCTGAGCTTTCCTACCTGAGAGTTACACAAAAGAATTATTGTTGTCATAAGAATGAAATAATTTTTGGGACTGTATTTCACTGACCTGGAGCTATATCCACTTTCAAGGTGCAATTTGAAGATGTTGATTCCTTATTTTCATTTTGATTTAAAGATCTCAGATTGCTCAGTTTGTAAAAAGCTACACTCATCTTTAATTAGCTAGGAAAGCCAAGATAGTTCAGTCAATGGGAAAATAAGAAAAAGCAGAGATGCCTTTCTCTTGCAGTACACTTCAGTGACACCTTACATTATTAATTCTTGTACATACTCAAAAATTACCTTTTTCCAACAAATTTGTGGTTTGGTACTTACACATTAGCAACACCGTAAAAAATGCTTTAAATGACTTACATTTTCACTGTGAAGCTTTTTTGCAGTCTAGAAAACTTTTTAGTATTTCCTTTATTTACATATTGTCATAGTAATAAACAATGTTAGTATAGGGAACCTGATGAATTGCATTTATTTCCCCTAACTATTGATTTTCTGTTATCTAAGGAATATTAGAAGTAAAAAAAGAAAGCAACTCTTTCTTTTCAATACAGAGATACTGATACAAATTAAACTTAATAAAGCAGGGATTTAACCCATTTATGAGAAATCCAGACTGTTTTAGAAGAGGTTCTAAATTATATAACAAGGTCATGTGACACAGGATTCCACTGATAGAAAATGTGTTCAAAATTTAACCATTCACGTTTTTGAAATAAGAATATTATTGAAACTATGTGAAAGGACATCCCAGCAGGCCAAAGAGGACCTGCATTTGTGATAATCTATATTCGCTGTTGCTGAAGGAAGAATCAGCTTTGGATTCTGAAACAATGTTTAATATCTTGTTTTCTAATCTCACAGGGAACTCTGCTTTGAAAAGTATGCCTTCTTTTTTTTTTTTCTGGCAAGCACTGAAAATCCCTTTCCCAGAAACTTCAGATAAACCTTAGATGATAAGAGGCAGTGAAAGCAGAACATTAATGTACTTATAGAATTGGGCAGAAAAAACATTTATTTTTTACCTAAATCCCAAGAATTCATCAAAAAGCTAGCTATAACAGAGATATTTTTTTCCCCATACTTGAGTTTATGCAGTTGAAAGCAGACTGTGGTGGGCAACATTGTATGAAGTGCTAGCCAGAGCTTTGAAGTGATGGTATCTGCACCTTTCTTTATGGGAAGCTCCCGGAAAAAGCTTTCAGTCTCTGAAGATAGTGTTCTTTGTCACACTTTCAAACAATGAATTTTTGGCACAGAAAATGTAGAGCTCTGCTGCACAAGATGCATTAAAAAGAAAGGGAAGGAATTGGCATCAAAGTACCTCCTACTTTTCCCCACACTAGCTCTCACCAGCACCTTTCTGTACATTCCTGAGCTGCAACACAGTTTACACTGTTCCCTCTGCACCTTCAAAAAGAGCAAGTCAAGCCTCCTCCCCGCTCAATCAAAAACCCACCCCTCTCTCCATCACACCTGAGCTGTAACAAATCCCTTCTCCTCCCATAACATTTCCAAGCTTTATATTCCCCTAGCTGCAGGGTTTCCCTTCTGCCCGCCCAACCATGCTTTCCAGCTAAGCATGCTCAGCTCCTCCCAGGTAAGGAAACCTCTGATGGGATGCACAGAAATAGGGGAGAAAATTTTAGAGGAAGAATTATTGAGGAAAGGACAATATACAGTCCAACTTATTGGGGAAGAATAAATCATGTGAAGAAATAAGATAGAGGAAAGTTAAGGCAAAGCTTTCTGAGGAGTGTTTAGAATCTGATTTTTATGATCATGTGGAAATTTAAGCAAATAGACCCTGGACCCCTGGGGTCTTTCAAGTGGTCACTCTGACATTAACAAGAAAACAAAACAAGATGAGATGTCACCAGAGAATATTGCGGTTGGGATAAAAACCTTGGTATAAAGGTTATTTTCATTTCATAATGCATTTTCTGTATTCACAGTAACTATATATGATCAACAGTGGCATTTAAATGTCAGAGGTGAAACCCAGACTTCACCGAAGTCAGCTCAGGTTTTCTAACCACTTCAAAGGGACCAGAACTTCAAAGAGTTTCACAAGGATCTTTATAATCTCTAAATATTTGTTATTGCTCCATTTACTGCTCCTCTACCAGTATTACATAAATGTTCCTCAAAAACTGAAGACAAGCAGAGAGCAATATTCCTTCTTATCAGTTTCCACAATGCATTGAGATGAAAAGGTGAAGCATTCTGATTTTTACCATTTAAAAAAAGAAGTCTTCTTAGGGTTTCCCTGCCAATGCTTTCAATGCTCCCACCCCAAAATCCTCAGAGATTTTTTCCTCCTGAAAGAAAGAGAGGGAGGAGTGAGAGGGAGATAACTTCAAGAGAAATTATTTTAATTTCCTGGGAAATTATTGCAATAACATATCACATATCAAAGAAATTCAGCTTCCATTGTTTCAGTAGTAATAAAACCTGCTTTATATGTATATAGAACCTTTCATCAAATTATCTAGGTATTACTTACTCTAGAAATAGTCCTTGAGATGGTGTCTATCAAACTTTTGTAAAGCACTTAGTTCAGTGAGATCCAATATGGTTGCAGGACTTAGGAGCTAATGTAACAAATATTTCGTCTTTAAATGAAATCAAATCAATAAAATTCTCAATAGACAAGCCGAGCAGTTAATCTCTTTTATATTTTGTTTCACAGATGAGAAAACAGGGAATAAGGAGTGTTAAATCACTTGAAAGAGGTCATCATGAATCTGTGGGATCATTTAATGAATCTACTGTATCACTAGGAAAGATTTGCAGAGCTCTCCCTCCCTTGGGACCGGGCAGGAAAGGAAAGTTTGTATTAAACCAAAACAAACTCAGATCTGCTTAAAAATTGACAATGACTTCAATATCTCAAAATGGATGAGCACAAATCTAAATTGACGATGCTGTTGGGACAATCCAGGACTCATGCAACATACTGAAAATAATCTGTTTCAGACTTGTTCTAGTCAACAATACAATTCTATTGCTGTTGTATCAAGAGTCCTAAATTACACTGATTTTTATGGCCAAAAATTTAAGAAATAAACGAAATGCTTCAGAGCTGAAATGTATTTCTTACTTATGCACTTCTGGCTTTACTAATATTCTTATGGTTAACACCTGGGAGTATGTTGGGCATGTTTAACACTAAAATACAGGCAAGGTCCCTACCCTGAGATGCTGCAGATATGGTAACAAAGAAAACATGGATGATAATGACAGCTGAGTAAATTAACCAGTAAACGTAGAGCAAATGACACCCTAAAAAAATAGGTAATACTTACTGAATCTAATGGCACTGTAGTCTTTCTTTTAAAATTTATTTTGAGGGCAGATTTCAGTTAAGTACATTTTTTCATATAATTAGAAGCCAGGTTCTCATAAGAAGCACTCATTAAACTATCTGTAGCTAGAAAAGTGGCTGCTTTTCTACTTATTTCTAATGTTCCATAGTTCTGCACCTGTTAAATATCAGTACTTTTGTAACAAGAAACTCTAATTCCTCTAAATTGAATCTGTGTTTCTAATACAAGAGATTACAGTCACAGTCCTCGCACTGGCTTAATTGTTCAACATATTTATGTATCAGTCCTTTCAGAAGTTGAAATTCTTACTACTTTCAGGCAATTTAGTCTTAGAATTTACTTTGGAACAAAATTTTCTCTGTGTTTCCTATTATAAAGCAACAATAAATGGAAGCTCAGAAGCTCATCTTATGTTATTTGGACTTGTAATGTCAAAGCATTATGTGACCTTTGATGCACAATAATAGCCTGGAAGCACTACTGAAAAGTCCCTCAGGAGCTGATGAACCTACCCAATTTCAGAGACAAATGCTCTATTTATTATACTTCATAGGATAAAAAGCTGTGAAAATCATTCATCAACTAAGTCATGAAACTGCAATTCCTTTCAGTCATTTAGAGATCCCAGCTAAGACTGTTGAAAGGAGCACATTTTTCAGAGGTACTGCACAGTCTCTTGAAGGATTGCTATAAAACCAGCCTATTCCTCTGGCCATGGTAAAAAAAAATCCTTGCACGTTTCCTTTCTCAAACTGATTTTTAAAAATCAGTTTCTTTGCTATAAAATGCTGCTGGTTCTCATTATTTCATTTGAATTGCAGAGGTATAATTGAAAAAGGAATTAACCCTTGACCTAAACTGCAAACTCAATAAACTAATACTGTGTCTGTGGCATATAAAAGAGTATCTCCAGCAGTGTCAATCACCAAGGGTTATGCTGTAGATATTTTCTATTGTGAGCCAGGATATGCAGCAAGAGAACAAGCAGCAAGGTCTTTGCAGGGCTTGTACCTACTGAAGAGGTGGCCACCTTTCCTTTTCTGACAGATGTGGAGTTTGAAAAGGGCAATGCAGGTGGAGTGATGGAAGAGTCTGGAGAAGCCACCCAGGAAACTCAGCATGTGAGCCAAAAGTTACACTGTCTTTCGAATGAGTTCTTTCAGAAATACATCAGTTTAGTATGACCAGAAGGAAATTCTTCACCTAGAACAGAACATAGGAATGCTGTTTTTCCTCTGGCATACCCCGTCTCAGTAATTAAAATGCTGAAACTGCATGCTAGAAATTTGCCATATCAATGCAGATATGACAGACAGGATTAATTTTGTTTGGGTTTTTGTGGGTTTTTTGGTTTTTTGTCTTAGTAGGTGTTATGTGTTAGTGTGTTAGATGGAGGGATTTGTAGGTTACAAAGCTTTATAGCTCTGAGGTCAGAGCTGCTTCTGGTTCCTGTTTGTCAGGCGCTGAACTTGCTTCCCTGAACAGTCTTCATCAGAGCACTTTACATTCAGCTATCCTGAGGGTGCATCATATGCTGCAATTAACATCTAACATTACAACACTTGGTGTTTCTAAATTACTTCTTATCCCTGAAGCTGCTGTTAATCACATTAGTATTCCAGAAAACCCATTTTGAACAACTGAGAGTAAAACTAGATAAATTAATTAAAAGGTAATATTTATCAGGTACAAAGACTTTCTACACAATATATCGAGTCTCAAGGTAGAGTCACCTGGCCTACAAAAATACTTTCCTCTTAGATCTTTTTCCCTTTCTAATTAGAAGATTCCAGGATACTAAAGCCTTTTAAGAATCTCAGCTAATAAAAGGAAAAAGATACTCCCAAAAAATTGCATTTTGCAGTCTCAGCATCTAATATAGAAAAAAGAATGTCTATGCTTTGAAAGATGTGCCGAGTATTACCGCCTTGTGTCTCCTGCGTGCATTAAATGAGAGAACGGCCTCTCCACAGAATAGTGTTACAGGCTGAGTTTTGAGCCACGTGGTCACATAGCAGTTCACTTTGAGTCCAAGTAGCTGTCAGATTTATAGAAGCAATAGTGTTATGATGAGTTGAGTTTAGTTCATATTTTACCTAAATTGCATCCAATCTTTTTGAGGCTGGCCCTTTGTTAAAACAGAAGCTATAGAAACTGTATCACAAGAAGATGTTTGATGTCTAAAAACCAGAAAATTAATGAAAGAGTATATACACGTCTTTTCCTGCTTCTGTTGATATCATTAGGAAATTAATGTTTACAGCTGAGATTTCCCGGTCATCAGTGAAGGCACTGCAACAGAAAAGAGGGATGCCAAAGACACATCATACCTTCTGTCCACATTTTGAGTTCCTTCTTCAGAAAAGATACAGCAAATCAGGATGTTTAACTGATATTAGTTAGGGGAATGAGAATCAGAATATATGATTACAACATTCAGGTTAAGAAACTAAATCTCAGGAGGCAAAAAATGTAGCCCAAGAGGAGCTCAGAGTATCTCTGCCTTAAATAAGGTCTTAATGATTTTGTAGTAATTTTTTTTTCACAAGAAAATTATTTCCTTATTTCTTAAGGCAACATAGAAATGTAAGAGAGGTTGTTAATATTTTATCTCTTCTTTCCATACCCTGCAGGAAAGCTGAGGCCCTATGAAGACACATTTTCACAGTGTCTCACAAGGCACTGGCTGGCTAACCTGCTGTATTGACAATATCATGCAGGAGGGAAAGACTGTACCTCAGGACAATAAGTTCAAAACTCTGCTTTTCTTTGTACACCCAGATACACAGAGAATCTCTCATCTCTCTGAGCATCTCTCCATAGGATTTCCTGAGCTCAGAACGTTCTTTTAAATGATAGTTAAAAATGAAATTTTTCCATTGAGCATCTAAGCCTGTATCCCTTGAGTGTCCCAACATTTAAATAGCAATCACAAGACTGAAGTAAAAGATGGATGAAGATGGCAAGTGAGCTTTCTGTGTTTGAGATCAAGCTCCATGATTGATGAAACATCAAAACCAATTGCAATTGATTCAATGACAGGTAGCTATTCTGACAGTGTTTAAATATAGAAAACTGGGGTAGTAACTCTTCCTGGTGTATCTCTGTGGCTGGAAACTCAAATGCCCAGTGATAATACAGATGAAATAAAATGTCACTTACTGCTTTAATATTTCTAGCATGTCAAAAAGTACTTCCACAGTTATTAACTATTTATTCAAAATGACAGCTCATTTGTAGTAGAAGTCAGCTTGAGACAGGACATGTGTATATTACCCCATTTAGGAAGGAAATAAATCACAGAATCATAAAACGGTTTGGGTTGGAAGGGACTTTAAAGATCCTCTAGTTCCACCCCCACTGCCATGGGCAGGGAAGCCTTCCATTAGACCAGGTTGCTCAGAGCTCCACACCTTGAACACTCCAGGTATGGGGCATCCAGCTTCTCTGGGTAAGCTGTTCCAGTGCCTCACCCCCCTCACAACAAAGACCTTCCTCCTAATATGAAACCTAAACCTACTCTCTTTTAGTGTGTATCTATTCCCTGTTATCCTGTCACTACACACTCTTGTAAAAAGTCCCTCTCCATCTTTCTTGTAGGCTTCCTTCAGGTACAGGAAGGCCTCAATTAGGTCACCCTTAAGCCTTGTCTTTTCCAGGCTGAACAAATCCAATTCTCTCATCCTTTTCTCACAGGAGAGGTCCTCCATTGCTATAATTATCTTGGTGGATATCTTGGTGGATATTATCTTGGTCCTCTTCTGGACTCACTCAAACAGGTCAATGTCCTTCCTGTGCTGGGGACTCCAGATCTGGACAAAGTACTCCGGGGGGGTCTCATGAGAGTGGAGTAGAGGGGCAGAATCACCTCCCTTGACCTGCTGGCCACACTTTCTTTCATGAAGCCCAGGACATGGTTGGCTTTTTCATCAGAAAAGATAATTTGACTCATTAAAACTAACACAGCAGTCCTACACTCTGCCTCAAAAGGCTGCTTTCTATCTAAATTTTCCTTAACAAGGCAGCATCTTATCCACCTCACTGATTTGACTTGCACAGACAAATCAAAAAATTACAATTATTTGAAAGGAAAAATTAACTCTTTGTCCCATTAGTGTCTATGGTTTAATTTTTCAATATCTGCATGCAAATTATATCTACAGCCAAATTATATCACAGAATCATAGAATACGCTGAGTTGGAAGGGACCTGAGAGGATCATTGAGTCCAACTCTTAGCCCTGCACAGAACCAGCAGGACCACTCTTGGGTCACACCATGTGCCTGAGAGTATCACTTAAACACTTCTTCGACTCTGTCAGGCTTGGTGCTGTGACCACTTTCCTGGGGAGCCTGTTCCAGTGCTCAACCACTTCTGGGTGAAGAACCTTTTTCTAAAACCCAGCCTAAACCTCCCCTGACAGAGTTTCAGGCCTTGGGTCCTGTCACTGGTCACCATAGAGAAGAGATCAGTGCCTGCTCCTCCTCTTCCCCTCACAGGGAAGCTGTAGGCTGCAATGAGGTCTCCCCNGTATGGCTTCCCCTCAAGGCCCTTCACCATCTTCATTGCACTCCTTTGGGGGCTCTCTAATGGCTTAATATCTTTTTTATATTGTGGTCCCAAAAACTGCACATAATATTCAAGGTGAGGCTGCACCAGTGCAGAGCAGAGCGGGACAAACACCTCCCTTAACCTGCTCCATTGCTTTGCCTGATGCCCCCCAGGACACAGTTGGCCCTCCTGGCTGCCAGGGCACTGCTGACTCATATTCAACTTGCCATCGACCAGGATCCCCAGGTCCCTTTCCGTGGCATTGCTTTCTAGCATCTCATTCCCAGTCTCTACGTACACCCAAGGTTGCCCCATCCCAGGTGCAGAATCCAGCACTTTCCCTTATTGAATTTCACATGGCTGGTATTTGTCCAGCCCTCTAATTTGTTGAGGTTTCTCTGCAGGGCGTCCGTGCCTTCGAGGGAGTCAACAGCTCCTCCCATTTTTGTGTCATCTGCAAACTTGCTTAGTGTCCCCTCCAGTCCTGCATCCAAGTCATTTATGAAGATGTTGAAGACACAGGGCCCAAGATGGAGCCCTGTGGAACCCCACTAGTGACAGCTGTGTGCTGGACATTTTGTCAGAAGGATCCTGTGAGAGATAGTACAAAAACTTTATCTAAAGCCTAAAAGATTACATCAACTGGCTTCCCTTGATCAGGTAGGTGGGTTACCTCATCATAGAAGGAAATCAGGTTTGATAAGCAGGATTGGGTATTCAGAATGTTTGTATACACAAAGGATCCTAACTTTGTGGCATCCAAAGTTCTCTCTGGCTGGTATTCAGAAGCAGGTAAAGCCTTCTGAAATATTAGGTAAAATTTGGCTAAAAATATATGTATGCTTATGATGTGCACATGGTGTATAAAATTCCACACTCATTTTAGCACAGGTATCTTAGTTCTGACAAAGCTCTTACTGGCACAGTAGTTCTGAAGTTGGGAAAACAATATATTTCAAATGGGGCCCATAACAAGGCCTGTAAGAGCATGAAACCTTCTTTAGATCTAACATCAAACGAGTTTACTTGAATTTTACCTCCAAGTTTTTACCAGTGACCCCTTCTCCTGAGCCAGACGAGTGCTATCTTCTGCTTTGAGGAAAAGGAACAGCCTGAGTCACCTGGTTTCTGTATGATAGTGAGAAATATGTTATTTCCTGCAGAAATAATGGATGCGTCACTGATATGCATCTTCCGTGATGGGGCCAGTACCAAATTTACAGTCCAAATCCATAGTTTAACCTTCCTTGAAATGCCCAGTTGTTGGGAATTGAATTCCTAATATACCAGAAGATCTTCACATCTGAAAGGAGCTGTTTGAAAAACAATGAAGATAGATCATCTCTTGCTTTCCTTGACCCCTCAAAAGTTTCACTATCTCAATCCTTTGCCTTGGGCACCTGTTAGTTGATGGATACTCCCAAACTAAATGATACTGGTGTATACCACTACATGGTTCACAAATAAGAAGAATTTCTACCAGCAACACCTTTAATATTGCATGAAATAACATCCTTTTTGGCCTGGAGACAATTCTCACAGAGAACCACCATTGTTATTCTTAGAGAGGAAATTGGACTGTCTGTATTACTTGTGAGCATCGTATTTCCGTGGGCGAAGCTGAAAATAATAATAATAGGAAAGCAATTGCATTCACTTCATCTCCCCAGCAAAAACTTAAGGATAATGAGTAAAGAGATATTTCTACATAATTTGCATTACTCATGTTTGTCTTCATGTACAGCCAGGCTTTTTTCCAGTTTTACTGTGTCTGTATTTGTATTTAAATAATTTGAAGCATCAGTGATAAGGTATGGTATACACTGTAAAATAACTTTCAATCCCTTAATGCAAAAACCCACGGGTCAATCAGAACTTGGCACGTTTGTGCACAGGCAGTTAAATCTCTGGACTGATATCTGCATATTTTCTGCTTTCCAGAAAGCTTTCAGACTCCCTTAGCACAGGCAAAATTGGGAGAGTGTGGAAAGTGATTACCACAATAGTAGCAATTTAATAATTTTTTGTCATTGTTTTTAAATTAGGCAACTTCTTTTCTCTCCCTGTTGAAGCAGAAAACAAAGTTTGATTTTTTTTTTTAATAAATCAGCTTTCTGACGGTATTGAAAACAGCTTTAGAAAGCTTGCTGGGTGTTTTTTATGGTGTACTTGAGGGGTGTAAGTTGAAATCTGTATGTTGATATCTGAGTTTGCATGAGAAGAAACCTCAGAACTGCACAGAGGTGTTATCACAAGAAGATATTTTTATATTAAATACTATCTTCACGATATGTTTTAATTCTTCTGCACTTCTGCACTGCAGATTATTGTGGGAATTAAGTGTTTTGTTTATGCTCTGCTGATAGTGGCTCCAAATATATTTGCAATTCTGTTTGTTTACTCACCTGCTGTCTTTTTACGAAGAATAAAGCTCTAATAACCTATTGCATGTTTGTTTCAAAAATAGTGGTTAAGTATGGCAAATTACACACCTACAAGATTTTTGGTTTTCTTTTTTCCACCTGGAAGAATATGTAAATTACTTCTTATCCGTGCATGGCACAATATATGCAAGATTTTCAGTGGATCCCCTGATTACAGGGGGACTGCAGCCTCATACGTGCAGGGCTGTGTCCAGAGAGATATGCCAGGGACAGAACTGAGTGGTATGAGTCTGGCTGCCGTTTCCACAGACAAAGACTATCTGAACATCAGTTAGGGAAAGTGGATCATTCAGAGGATTGAAACAATAGAAATAAGATAGGGTTCAACAGTACAGTGTTCAAAGACATTAATTCAGAAGCTAATAACAGGTTTTGAAACTCTACAGTGAGAGCTCTTCATCGGGAAAGAGTCCAAGAAGGGAACATTTTGAGATGATTAGTTCATCGCAGGGGAAAAAACTCAAAAGAGGCACTCTGGACATGACAGAGGCGCACAATTTAAGTGAAAAATTTTTTGTGGAACTTGACTAAAATGTACAGAGCACTAGAAATGCTGCTTACAGTGTTGTTCTCTGCCATGTTGTACCCAGCCCCGGTAGTGGTGGCAGCACTGGGGGGGCTGCCCTGCAATGGATACAGCTGATTCCAGTGGCTCCAGAGGCCCCACTGCAGGGCATGGTTAAGCCCCTCAGTCGTGGTGGGACAGGTGTTTCCCTATGGCCCATGGAAAGGCCTCAGGATGGAGCAGGGAAAAGTGCGAGGAAGAAGCAGCAGAGAGGAGCTGGTGTGGGTTGGCCACAGCCCCGTATTCTCCACACCCCTGTGCAACTCGGGTGGGGTAGGAGGTAGAGGAGTTGAGGGTGAAGGAGTGAGGTTGTGGCTGACAAGAAGCATTGAGGAAGAAAGGTGTTGTTTTAGTGTTTGCATTTGTTTCCCACTAGCTGAATCACTAAGTAAATATTTTAATTTGCCATAAATTAAGTTCATTATTCCCAAATCAAGTCTGTTTCATCTGTGAGAGTAGTATGTAAGTGATATCCCTGTCTTTATCCAGAGCTTTCTCAATCCTGTTCTTATTTTCTCCCCTGATCCCACTGACGTGGGGCATGAGCAAACAGCTGGGTGGGGGTTTTGCTGCTGGCCAAAGACAAACCTGCCATACAGGCAGGAGATGACTTGGAGAACTCAGATTGGTGGCAGTCCTGAAATACACAAATACAGAAATATACCAAGCATGAAGGATAACAACTGAAACAAATTACAATATTTGGAAGGGAACAAAATGGGTAAAAGCAGAACTGATGAAGACATTTAGATTATAAACTCAAAGCGGGTGATCTGAAAATCTCTTCATCTATGAACAGAGTGAGTAAAAATATAAAAAACAGATAGGACAACGGTACCATTTGAAACAAACAAAAACAAAAAAAAAAGCCAGGCAGAGTCAATTCATAACCTAGCTTATGTGACAGTAAGCATCTGTAATAGCAGTAGACAGTTCTTTGTAATAAGTGAGAGAAGTGTTTTATCCAAAAAGAGAAAACTCCAGGATACTTTGGATATGATGGAAGGAATTAGAATAGTAATTTCAAATCTGAGATATTTTCTGGACAAACAATGAAATTTTCATCCCTAAAGGTACATTTTCTGAGAGCTCCTTCCAGTGGGATTGAGATTGCAATTCCTATGCAAGCCTATAAGGAACACAGTATATTATAAATAACACCAGGACCAAAGTTCTTCACCAGAACTAAGCTTGAGAATGAAGGAGGCCTCAATGAATACACGGTATAATAGGATCAGTTTAACAGTAACTAATTAATTTTCGAATTGTATGATTTTTAGAATAACACATACTCTACATATCTCTTAAAGGCACAACTGAAGGTATCATTGTTGCTGCACATTCAATAACGTTAGTCCATCAGACCACTTCTCCTTATTTCCAGATAAGAGCAAGTTTCAGTTGTAAAAGTGATTTTGGGTCATCATTCAAAATCTATTCTACTGAGACCAACTCCAGCCTCCTAAGTACTTTTTGGAGTCCTTTGCTTTGTTCAAAAACTACTTCAAAGCTAAAGAAGTGTCCCTCTTGAAGAATGACATTACATTCAAAAGTTTTGTGTGTTACATTACTGTGAGGTAACACATACATTGATATTCTTCCCAAGAATGCCAAGGCAGTGGAAGGATTAAAAGAAAAGGTTTGTTTCAGATGCAATGACCACTTTTTTTACGATGCAGTTCCTCAGACCTTCAGGGCCAAAAGGCAATGATCCTACTCCTCCTCTTCTTTCTCTCCTTCCCCACTCTCTCTGGCCCAAGGAGGCCTTGTACATGTCTGCAAACATATTATCTTTCTGCATACCAGAGAGCAAGGTTGAGAACTTCTCTTGGTATGCGGGGAAGGGGTGGGGAGTAGAGGAGGAGAGGAGGGAAAGCATTGAAACTGCCTTTGAGAAAGAGCCCCCACCTAGGCAGAAAGCCTTCCCAGCAAAAGGAGTTATAACTTTCAGTTAAAAATTCTTCTGGAAATGTGATTTCAGTTATGTGAAAAGTGTGGGGAACACTACCATCATTTTCCAGCTCAAGCAAAAACTACATTCTAGAAGGCTGAGCAAATCCATGAGCCTCTTTTTCCAGCAGGAGTGAAAATGTAAATCCTTACACCTGTAAAGTGGAGACAAAACCATTTCTTTGCCACAGAGGAACATCGTTACCTAACATGGCTAGAATGATAAGTGTTAAAGTGATTAGAGCCTCAGTTATTTAAAGAAAGAAATTGTATTTTCTCGGGAGATTTTCAAATAGAAGAACAAAGTTCCAGAAAATTGAGTGTGGAAAATAATCCTCCACTCTCTCCACTCTTCAACAAGCTAGATTAATATATTTATCTTTCACAACACTAATTTATATGGCTTGCAAACTGATTCGGCTACTAGTCAGGAAAAGACTATCTGAGAATAGGAAAATTATTTACATAGCAGGTGTTCCAGTAATTTCAATTAATTACACTCTCAAATATTATACCATGAAATGAAAAAGTCCTCTTTAATTAAAAACTCCACTTAAAAAAGTATATATATATACATTTACCTTTAAGAAATAAATACAGAAGCGCTGCTAAGCAGGCTCAGAGATGCTGAAACTCTGGAATAAGCTAGTTTTAAAAATTAGGCTTCTAAATGAAATTTAAAGTTTAGTGGGGTCACAACTGTGTTAACTAATCTTAGTCCAAATAAGCATAAAAGAGATACACACTGCTTTTCAGAAACTACAAGAAAACCATTGATGCAAACTAATTTCTCTTCTGCTTGCATTGGAGAAAAAACCCAAAAAACAACAACAACAACAAAAAAAGAGACTGTTAGTTTTAAGAATCAGCTGGGAGTTCAGAAAGTAATTTGCAGAAGCACATTCTCTTCATAATTCAGAGGTATTTATTAAATTAATTCTGGTCCTTGTATATCCTAAGGGAAGAAATAGAAACTTTGAAGTTAATGTTCAGAGCACCTAATGTGGTATCTTGCTCTAGTGACGCTTTCTACTGGGTCCTCTCTGCATTCATGGACTGCAAAGGAAAATCTGGATCCCGGTATCATAATTTACAGTCCTAAAACAGCTATAGAAGGTGAAGCAAAAGAAAGATGATATAAGATTTGTGCCTTGTTCAAACTGGCCCCAGCAATTCTTTTCATTATTGCCTGAATATTTTTGCATAGATAGTATCAGGTCTCATGGGAGAGGAAAAGGCCTTCATTATAGTCCACTGAATTTTTGGATAGACTATTAATTGAAATACATTCATTATTTTCTCCTCTTGAGCTTTAATTCTCCTTCTTTGGCATTTTTTATTCTACCAAGAGCCTTCTATGTATAAAGTAAAGCTACTTTCTTGCTCTTGCTGTAAGTAAATTGGAGTTAGAAGTACTGAGGAGCAAATTTTGTCACAATTTTAAAATATCCTGAAAAGTTACCCACAACTGAAAGATCAGCTTCTGTCTGAAGAATCCCAGGTAGCAAACGTTGGTCTCTTTTAAAAGGTTTTCATTGTATGTTTTTCTTTAATGAAGGAACAAACATCTTGAAGAAACAAGCTGTTTCTAAGAAAATTAATAGGATTGCTCATCTTGGTTTTAATTTATTCATTGTTCATCTTGGTAAAATCAAGTATTCTGGATTAAATCCTGAGTTGTGCTCTACATTAAATTTTGAGTTTTTAAGTCAGAAATTATGAGATCTTCTGCAAGTTTCCACTATGTTTTATACTTATTGGGAATAAATAAATTAATTTTTCTGTGTCCTTAAATGGCAGCTGATATTGTTGAGATGTTAAGCGACATCTTCACAGTCCTGTGTACTCATACTTTAAATGCCTCCAGAAGTGCTAATACTAGGACCTGAGGTCTCTGTGGAGAGAGAGGCTTTTTAGTGTGAAACTGAGAACACATTCAATTAGAAGCTTGTAAAAGTGAATTGAATTCAAGCAGAAGCAGCACACAGGGCTGCTAGATCCAGAACATGGGTAACCAGACTCATCAGCCAGCACTCACTCCGTGTGATAGCATTTTCTCTGCAAATCCCTTATGTTCCACAGTGCGATCTGAAGTGGGCAGCTTGTTTCCAATAAGGATGTATTTTCATCTGAAGCACAGCGTCCTTGTTCCCCACAGCACCTCAGAATAAGGACTGAATGCTCAAAATGAAGTTCTGACTTTATCTTCATCGGGTAAATCTCTCAGTGAATCTTTACTCTGGTGCTGGCACTGTCAAAGATATTACTGTATCTGCCTCGTGGCTGAATGGAGGGTGCTAGGCTACCTGGATGACAGTGTGGCAAATGTATCCAGGGCTAACTGATGCTCCAGGGAGCAATTTAAAGTTTGCAAAAAGGCAGTCTCAGGCATAGAGCAGTCATCAACTGGAAAAAAAAAACACAGCCCAAATCCCAAGCATTCAACTGTCCGTGTAGCAAGTGTTTGAAAAATCTTGTTGCTGTGGGCAATAACTGTAACAAAGAACAGAATTGCTGCTGTGGAGTAGAACAAAAATGAATAAATACAACTTGTTGGTTTTACTAACCTTTCTGAAAAATTTCCTTTCTAATTTCAGAGAATCTCTAATCCACTAATATAAAAGTAAATGCTCTATTTTTAGTTGTATATAACGTAGTGGATAGCTATAATTACTTCAAGAGAATAAGAAAGAGTATCAATCAATATGTGCTGTAAGTCAGGCAAGTTATTTATTTTGTCAGCAGTTGAAATACACAGCTGCTCGTGTTTGTTAGTATTTCACAGTAATCATTACATTTATTTGCTTCTTACAAACTGCTGTGAAGTGCTACTTCTCTTTCCAGCCAAATAAATTACAAACTGTAGGCATCACAAATATTTTACAGAAATATAAATTACATGCGAATGGGATACAAGAATGAGAGAGAGGGGTGATAGAAAGAGGTGCTCACTCTTAAAGATTTAAACCAAATTCTGCTGAGAAAGAGGATCTGAAGGCTTGGAAATCTGTGCTGCATGTTGTGTACACAGTAACATATCCATCCATTTGGTTTAATATTTGCCAGGGAAATCACAAAGCCCTCTCAGGCTACAGCAGCATATAATCTCCTTGAATGTTTTCCTGAGCTCCTGACTCCGGAATGCATAGATTAGTGGATCAATGATGGAATTGCACATGATGAGGATGAGGTAGAAGTTAAAGTGGGACATGAAGCATACACAGTAAGGGTTGTAGGGGCAGGAGATGTAGAAAATCAGGTGCAGGAAAAATGGAGCCCAGCACACAACAAAAACTCCAATCAGGATGGTGAGAGTGATGGCCCCTTTCATGTTGGCCCCTTGGCGAATAGGGCCAGTCCCTGGAAGAACAGCAATCTTTTTTATATGCATCCGAGCCATCATAAACATGTGGACATAGAGGGATGCCATGAGAATGAGCATAGTGAAGAACATGCTAATAAGGCAGATAATGACAACACTGCTGTCTGAGTAAATGATGAACAAAATGCCTGAGACTGTGCAAGCTGCCCAAATGCATGTGATGATAACCCCTACACGTTTTACTGTCATGATATTATGGTACTGGAGGGCATAAAATATAGTAAAGTACCTGTCCACTGCTATTGAGAGAAGACTGCAAATTGATGCAAGCAAGGAACTGCAAATCACCGAGTCAATGACATTATCAATGTTTATGGTAAAGCTCTGTGCATCTGTATCTGTGTTGTTTAGCAGCGTGATGACAATGGTTTCTGATCCATTAGATACACTCACTAGCATGTCAGCCACTGCCAAGCTACAGATGAAGAAGTACATGGGTGAATGGAGGTTCTTGTTCTTGGCTATGGCCACAATGACCAAGACGTTCTCCAGCAAGCTGATGATGCCCAGAGTCACAAACACTTCAGGGGATACAAAGAGTTGCTCATAGCAGCCTCCCGAGGAGTGGCCCTTCGCATTGGGCTCGCTGGCACCTCCGTGCAGTCTGTAGCTGTGGTTCCAAAAATGGAGAGGCTGGAGTGTCCCACGGTGCTGTGTGAAATTCATCTTATGCAGATCCCCTTTCAGCTTCCTCCTTTTAAAACTCCTATTCCTTTTGCATTCCTCTGAAAATCTTCTTTGGCTTTTCAACTTGGGAAAAAAAAGAAAAATAAGGTAGGACCGAGGCAGACACTTTGACTACTCTGACAAAATCAGGTTTCAGAATAAGAAATACTGGTTTACACTCTCACAGATGCACTTTCTGATCATCTTCACATTTACCTTGGTGATTTATGCCACAGAGTCCCAACAGTCTTTACGTTTGCATCAGATGCTCCCCTGTGGTCTGTTCGTGTTTAGTTCACTTGTATGCTGCAAGGTTTTTTGTTGCTTTCCATTAAAGAGAGGCGAACATAAAATGCCCAGGTGACTGCTGCAGAGCAGGAACTGATTTCAAACTGCAAGCACCACTCTCGCTGTCAGACAGTCCATGCCGGCTGCCTGTTTTACGGTGTGTGGAAGAGAATATTCAGGGCACTCTCCGCCTCTGCTTTGCCTTCCAGCCAATGGGACTCAGGAGCTGCAGAAAGTGGAGGGGCTGCTGATTTTGAGCCTCTCTGAAACATCACACGGCACAGTAGCTTCAGATGCAGCACAAGCTACAAGTAGCTACAGGAAAGCAGATAGGCTACCGGAGATTTGCTTCTCTTCTTTAACTTCTCAGAATAATATTTAAATAGTTTTTTAATTAGGAAACTTACAGAACTGTATTAGTAATCTTATAGAATTCTGGCAGCTGAACTGACAGCTTTTTACTTTTCACTATATGACCACAGATTGTGATTTACTGTGATTTACTCTAGCTCCTTCTGTGGCACAATGTTGCTCTGCCTTGCATGTGTGACAAAATAAGAACAGGAAAAGGAAGCAAGAGAATACATATTTCCTCTTGGTTCTCTCTCCCAGGTCTCCTTTGTCTCGCTAACTTTTGTATCCCTTAACTGTCTACTTGCAAGATGTGTTGCAAGGTTGCATTATATTCTCTAAGCTTCTTACAATTTTTAAGAAATGGAGACAATCTAAGGACCAAAATCAACATGATCCAAAATCACAGATGTCTTAATACACTGCCCTAAATAAAGCAGTTTGTTCCAGGTAATATTCCTCTTCATAATCTTATTTTTGGGAAGGAAAATATGATGGAATTGGTTGCAGAAGCCCTGTAACCATCAGGAATTTAGATATTGGGCGGAAAAACAAAAATTAGTATTTAGAATAGATGAAGGAAAGCAACAGGAGACAAAGTTGCAACCTGTAAGAAATGGAGCTCATACAATGGTAGTGACACAAAGGCATTAATAAATCTCCTAGAGGTCCATTGGCCTGTCAGCCCTTGAGAAGAAGGAAGAGAAGAATGTCAAAAGAATATGAAGAGACATGACAAAATTTGTTTTGCTGTTTCCTCTTCAAGCATTACAAACATGGATTGAAAAACAAATATATTGAACAAAGCCTAAACTACAGATGAATTTTAAAGCTAAGGAGGCTATAGGCAAGTCAGTCACTGCGCCTGAGAGTAACGTTTGCAAGGAAATTTTTTAAAGTAACATTTCCAGTCAACTATCAGGAAAACTATTTAGAGATCTGTATCTGATGCAAGAGTCTATTTCCTACAGCCTTTCGGATTTTTTTCATCTTCTATGTATTAGCTGGCTTTAAAATGAACAGCTGTAGATACAGGAATGCAGCATGCAAGTAGAAGCACAACTATCTGTATTCAACATCTCAGCACCAGAGTAAAGCAGGATTTTACTTTCGCATTTGAATTTATATAGATCTATGGTTATGAAAACCCATATCAGAAGAAAAGCCTCAGTCAATTTTTTCTAGGTCCCTCCCCAGACAGATTGCTTCATAAAGCCGAAACATAAACAACCAAGATAAACAAAATAACTTGCAGCACAGGAAATCCCACATTTATCAGTTTGGAAAACATCATTTACCAGCAGCATGCTTGAAATGAAACAATTTGCTGCCAAAAGGGTGAGATTTGCTTTCCTATCAAGACATAAGGCAAGCCAGGATTCAAAAAGATTTGTTATCTAGTTACTAATCCCTGGGTCAGCATACAGCATGCACTAACTCCTGCCATAGACAGGACTTGCACACCCAGCCCTTAAAGGACATAATTACAGTGTGAGAGCAGTGAGAAAAATTGTATAGAGATTGATGTAGGAGAACAGCATCTCCCCAGATAAGGTATTTTTTCTACACCTGCAGCCAGAAATGCATAATCTTTCAGTTATCCCAGGGAGACAGCCACTCAGCATCTCTTCCCTCATGAACCAATCCAAGCTGGAAGTGCCAGGGATCCCTCCCTTTCACCTACTTAGGTGGAGGTAGAGCAGTCGAACCTGACAAGAACAGAGAGAAGCTACCTCCAGGGAATACTGCCCAGTTGTCTTTCTCTCTATTCCTTTCTGGCTCCTCGCTTTCTCTGCACATTATCCCTTTTCTTATCCCCATTTGTCTTTCCATTTACTCTTTTCACCCGGAAGCTGTACAGACAATGGTTCATGCTTGATTTTTCCCTGGATGTGGTCATTAAAATGCGATATTGGTTATAACAAAAGAAAGGAAAGCTCACTTTTTTTCACACCCACAGCCATCACTCACCTCCAAATTTCTGCTTATGCTCTGCATTCTTAGGGCACATTTATTTTGGTAATTATGCATTCATACTTGTGGGGTGAGGTTACATGACTGGAAGCAGCAGATTTAAGGTAGTTATGCAACTTAGTTGAAGCTCTGAAGAGTTCGTGTATATTAGCCTGCTTTAAATAAAACATAAAACAAGCTATATGAGCATGTTTTTTAAATGAGAGACAATGTATGTACATCTAACTACTTTCATGGTAAAAAATGTCTCTGACTCTCATTCAATAAAATATAATGTTAACTATATAATGTTAAAATAATTCAAAGAATCCTAGCTCTCTTATGCCTGAAAATGCTAATATTTCAATTTTTTTAGTCATAGATAACAGGACTATTGCCTAATACACATTTCCTAAATTGTTTCTTAAATTTTAAAAACTAAAATTAAGCAGTATTTCTTTCTGGTGTCTGGCCATATTCAGTGCCATGGAAAACCAGGCATGGGTGCAGAAAACTATAAATTGATAACTAGATATATATCACTATAAAGTGATATACTAATATGAGCTCCAGCTCTTAAGAGAAATGAACCATCAACAAAGATTTGATGCCAGCCTCCCCTTTCAACATAGTGACAAATCATATGATAAAGATTATTATTTTGACCTGTCTTTAAAAATATCAATTTTAAGACTTCCTCCTACACAATTCCCCCATGTTCTATGCTCTGTTTGCAGCTGCTCTTCTACACCCACCCCCCAGATAGTATTACAGTCATCTCCACCTCACAACATTTTTGAGAGATGAATTATCCTCTGGCAGTTGATTTTGAAAGTTAGAAGAAAGCACTCACTGAAATCAATAACGAGCAGAGAAAATCCCAGTAGTAATACAGGGAGACAAGCAGAGCCGTGAGCAGGCTGTACAGGTCCACTATGGGAGAAAAGAGAAAGGTAGCAGGAGTTACCATAGGCCCTTTATTGCTCAAATGCGCATCATGTGAGATCTCTTTGAATCCCATGACCACGTTACTCAAGCACAGAGATAATACTTAGCACTTCAACATCTGTAACTGAAAACAGAGGAACGGTTGTGGGAAGCTGGGTAGGAAGAGGAGCCAAATAACAGATTATTAACACATAATCAGTCCCTCAGAGTTGTTGCAAGTCTGCTGGTACTGTGCAGAGGGCAATGCTGCATTTACATGCACAAGCATAATTCACAGAAGAATTTGATTATATGTGCTCAGATCCAGTTTTTCTGTGCATCCAAAACCTCAGATCCATAACACACTAAAAACACTGTAATATATTTTAGCATGCCAATTTTGAAATAAAAAAAAAAAGAGCCAGGCAAATAAACTTTGAAATTTTCTGTGAGACTTTAGCCTGTATCATCTCTTTATATTATAGCAGTGGCAAATTCCAGCTAACACTCAAAATACTCACCAAAACCAGTCCAATAATGCAATGTACTTCTCTATCCTATCCACAGATGTCTTTGAAAGAAGCATTTCTTTGATTCTTTCTAGTTCAGTAAATTAGCGTATGAGCAATATGGAGACATTTGTTTGCCCATGTATTTGGACAGGTGCTTTTCTTTTGGTTTCCCGACATCCCTCTGGAGCAAATCTCTGCTCTTTAGTCTATCCACCATTCATCCCCTCCTCTTACTGCAATCTGTATTGTAAATGATGCATTCTGTATTAACATCTCTGTTAGTCATGGAGATATGAAAAAATCATTCCCAAGCTCCACTTGTTGCCCAGTGTTCAGGATATTGATCACTATTTTTTGGGACCATCTGTGTAAGCAGTTTTCAACACACCTGTGATATGCAAATGAAAACACTGGTCAGTGGAAAACTGGTCTAATACTTTTTCACCTAGCATTTTATTTTGGAGTACTGATTGCCTTGGAATCTTACTTATTTTAGATTAAGGCAATTTTTGAGTCCAAGGGCTTCAGTGTAGAGAGCAGGAGTCGCTTTTCCTCCTATCTGTTAGTCAGAAGAATAGGAGAACTCTAGTCAATCTGGGGACTGCAAAGCACATAAATGTTGATTTTGCTGGCAAGTGACACCTTTGAACTTGAAGATGCTGTAACTGTGCAGAAATGGAATGTTTTCCATTAAAATGGCACAAGGAGTGCAGAAGCTTTAAGCATGTAACCATTTAAATCTGATCTCATTTCTATTTTAGATGATCGTTGTTGTGGTCATTATTAATTTGCAGTCAATGCAGCAGGCATAATCCCTGTCCTATTCTTTTCTCCCCCATCCCATCTCTCCCAAATAATGACTTTTCTTTTACTTGCTTGTAGATTTAGGTGCTTGTCTGTTCAGATTCATCTAAAGCGCTTTGTTCAAGTGTCTCTGTAATCTCTGTGGCGTTAATATCCCTCTCCAAAAGACTTACAGCAGCATTTAGGATTAAGTACAAGTTAAACATTGCCATTCATCCAGATCAGCAAATGAAAAAACAATAACCCTGAATTTGTAACTTCCTTGATTTGTTTTATGCCAAACAAATAAACTGTTAGCCTGGTCATTTCCTTTATTCATGACCTTTGAATACAAATACAGCAGAGCTAATACCTCTAAAAACAACACACTTTTCTTCCCTCTATACACTCCTGAACAGAGAAGTTTTCAGCACTATCATTGCTTCTCTCACTTTAGATCATGGGATCATTTTTATTATGAAGTTTAAAATATTCTTCTCTTTTCTAGTTTATCATGTTCACTTTTCTGTAATAATAATATTCAATGTTTATCTGTGTGAGAGTTGCAGTAACATTTTATTCTAGCAGAAAACTGATCTAATCGGTCCAGCTATCTAACCATAAAAGCCTGAAAAATGGTATGCCTCATTATAATAGTTGAATGAGAAGTAGAGAACCAAGTCAGAAAAATTGATGGATCATCGTTTAATGACAGCCCAAGATTGCCTTGTGGCAAAAAAAGCAGCAGTTTTGTATGACAACAAGTCACTTCAATTCAGTTTTTCAGAATACACCCTCAGAGTGGGTGTATAACCAACAATTAACATGAGATGGAAAGTTAATAACTGGCTTAAGCTTTCTCTTCCAGTCCCTTCACTTCTGAGGTGATTGTTGTTATTCCAATGCAAAAGTCATATGGACACTTCTTCAACTCCTGCTGAAAAGTGACTGGTGTTGTGCCTGCATAAAGATTAGCAGGTTTGAAATCCATCAGTTAGGAGCTTCTAATAAACCTGGGTTATTTACTGTCTGAATTAGGGAATTTGCCAACAGCAGTTGTCAGGGTTCTGTCTCCAGTATGTGTGCCATCCCATAGCTCTGGATGGCACATGCCCTAAAATGCATGCATGCAGAATTTGGGGGCTAAAACCCTTTGGTGATGCACATAAGGTAGGCAGTGGCAAGCAGATACATGTGAACATGTCTGTTAAGGTAGGAGGGAGCATTAATCCTACAGAAACCATAGTATGATTGCAACTTTGATGCAGAAAATACATACAATTCATTCAGTCCAAAATAAACTCCAAATAACTGAGCACTTAGTAATTCAGTGTTGTAAATTTATACTCTCAGTGGTTTACAGTTATGGGACCTATGTTTTGATCCAGCTATTTTGTGTTTAATGTCTATGGTTATAAAAATACCAGTCTTGACTTCTATACCAAATTCCTTGTAATGTTTCACTTAATACCTTGATTCTCTGATTATGCATTTTGTGCATATGACAAGTTCACAAATGACTAGGCTGCTACTGTTACCATGACATCATTTCTTTAGTACCTTTACAGAAGGAGTTGTGTGCTTAGTAGCCATCGTTCAAGATGCATAATTTATGTCTGAAGGGGCTTACATAAATGCAGTTACTGAAAACCAGATTATTTTAACTCTTACTGAATTTTCTGCACATACACATGCACATATATGTATTAACACTTCTATCTCAGTTAGATATCGTGCAGGCGTGTTCTGTATTGCCCTGTGCTCTTCTACATAATTTCATGTACAGGAGATAGGAGCTATTCCTCAAAAAAGCCCTGAGCAACTTGAGCTCTGTTAATAGAGGTAGTTTTCAACTGTGTATCTGCACGGTGGATTTTCATGGCTTCCATCCATTTTGGTAGCTCACCAAAGCACACTGTTTCTTAGCAAAGGCCTTGGACAAATCCTGGTCAGAGTTAGCAGACAGTGCTTAAGCTACTCATGAATTATTTTCCTCCCTAGGGGTTCTTTGAAAACAACTAGAAATCCTGGAATCATAATCAAAAAAGACATAAAATAGATGTATCAAGTCTTGTGACATATGAAATAGCCAGCAGTGGTGTCATGATAAGACTAGATGAAAGGAAAAATTTCTGAGAGTAATTTCTTGAGGTAAGCACATCATCACTGGCACACAATCCAAAATTGTCATAGTTTCCTCTAAGAACTGGGCACAGAAAGAGAAAATACAAAACATCTAGACCTTTGAAGAGTTATAGTGTGTCTGCAGTGATTTTATTTCCTGATAATCTCTTTACAACAGTTATCAATATATAGTGAGAAGAATACCCCATTTCATCTTGTGACAAGTGATGCAACTTTAAAAAGTCTGAATTAGAATATTGTACTGACAGCAAAGCTGACCCACTGGAAAGCAGATGTTCCTCAGTTCAGGGATATTGAGGTGTTGAAGCAGGTCCAGA
>VZRE01010465.1:27394-64184 GCA_013396775.1 Cephalopterus ornatus | reverse complement strand
TAGGTTAGATATCAGGAAAAGGTTCTTCCCCCAGAGGGTGGTTGGGTACTGGAACAGGCTCCCCAGGGAATTTGTCACAGCACTAAGCCTGACAGAATTCAAGAAGCATTTGTACAATGCTCTCAGGCACATGGTGTGATTCTTGGGATGTTCTGTGCAGGACCAGGAGTTGGACTGTGATGATTCTTGTAGTCCCTTCCAATTCAGGAGTTTCTATGATTCTCTGATTCAATTCTATGCTCTTTTTGCCTGATTTTCATTGTTTCAATGACTACTGGTGAAAAAAAAATAAAGTGACTTTCTGTTTTCTCCTTCTCAAAAAGCGAGTTTACATTCCTCAGTTTTGTAAAATTGGGAGTTTTGAAGGGAAAATTCTAATTGTAACTGCTCAGTAATTATTATCTGTGACCACAGAATGATGGGGGGATGGACCTCTGGTTGGACTGAGGTGCTCCATGCAATTGCTCTCAAGATTGATGCTGGTGCAAGTGTATACAAGGAATCTGCTTGTGATGCATCTTTGCAGACTCCAAGTAAAACCCCTCCAAGTAGAACCTAGTATTGCAGTCAGAGTCTGCCCAATGCATTGTTCATTAAATGTTTCCTTTATATTAAAGTATAAATGTGCTTAATTCACCTTAAAGGTTACCATAATAATTCCCCAGCAGTGTCTAAAGCTCAAATCCAAAAAACAAGCACAAAAAGCAAACACCTCCTCTCTTCAATTAAAAATCACATGGTTTTGAAGACTTCACTCAGTTATTGCATAATTGTGTTTTTTAATTTTTTTTGTAATTCTCCTTGAGTTTGTACCATGAGTGCCTGTGCAGGTAGCCTACTCCTACCCCCTTTCCATTTGGCGTCAGAAGGAATGTGCAATGCTGCTGAAGTGCCTGGTCTGCCTGCCTGTATGGTACAGCAGGTAGTCAGCCACTGAGACAACCAGAATGCACAGCAGTCACAAGCACAAGGACAAAGCAACTAATGGCTAAGGAAAGGAAAAGTTTCACACAAGACTATGGGAGACCAGAGGCAATGTTTCTTTTTCTCCCTTCCCATCTGGTCCTCTCCCTCCCTCTGCACATCCACAGAGTTGCCAAGAGTGACAGCAATCCCTATACCCTGCACCCTAGATCATTTTCAGACAGAAAAAAGCCCACTGCCACCCTTTTCCCAAAAATCTGATAAAGTGAGCTCTGTTTTTTTTCCTCATCCTTTGTTTTTGATCTACTTGTCGCTTCATATCCAGCTTCTTCTCTGGATGGCTCAGCCTGTGCTCGATGTGGTGATCACAATGTCTGTAGAGAGCCAACAGGTCATGCCAGGCAGTTCCCATGTTCTAACACCTTCAGTTTGATACCAGCACACTTCAGGGCTGCCAGCATGCAATGACTGACTGTCTTCCTCCTCCCTGTCGACTCCATTTGGATGCAGTGAGGGGGGCTGTCTTCTTTGGGGCACTGGTAAGGCATCAGGCAGGAGCACTGGGTCTGTGTCTCTGGGAATGAATGTGTGGAAATTTAGCAAAAAACTGTGATGACTAAAACCAAATTTTATAGTTTGATGACATTTCAAAGTTCAACAGGGAAAAACATCATTGGATGTTTGTGATATATTAATCACAAAAAGCCTGTAGTGTATTCACTAGACAGTAGGGTATTAAGAACAATCAGCTTTCAATAGCAGTTTTTGCAGTAGTGGCCCATACAGAAGCAGAACTGATCTAACTATTTTTATCTACCGGCTTTCCCTTACCTTTCTTTCAAGCAAAAAGATATTAAGTTGACTTTCTGTTCCCAATTATCCTTGAACACAATCTTGCTATGAAATGGAGTCTTAAGGTCCATACTGTGTCAGCTCCTATTTCATTAAAGCTCCTTTTATGAATGCTAAGCTACCTGCTGGTGGCCTGTGGTAAAGCTCAGTCCTGGCAGTTATTTCATTACCCATTTCTAATCTAATCAGGTTCTAACTCTTTATATTCTTTCCCAGAAATTCCCTAGGCATGAAACTAAGTTTCTGCCTTCACTTTCTTAAAACATGAGAAGTGTGTGCTTTTCTCCATTTGGCTGCTTTCATGGCACTGCAGTATCTTCTGCCTCTGGGTTGATACCTCCTACTCACTCTCAGGAAAACAAGAACTTTCATTTCCTAAACATTTGTGCATACTCATGAAAAGTGGACTTCCATGGAGATGGTGAGGAGTCCAATTCAAATCTCTTGAGTGCCACAATGAAAACTAACTTTATTTAATGTATTTTTCTCCCCTCTTATTTTTTTCTGTACAGGGCTCCTCTGTAGGCTTTTGAGAGAAAAACACTGAAGTGCTGGCATAGGATCCAGCCTTAAGACACTTGCTCAGCAGGAGTAGAACTAAGCTTCTTACACGCTCTGGAATAAATAAGCCCAGTGTTTTTTTAAAATTAAAACCACTTTCCCAGGAGAACAAGGTGCCTTGAGGCTCTATCAGAGCATGTCTCCCAGTGGACACACCTGGTCATGCCCTCTGCTCGAGCACCACAAGGAACAACATCTCATGCTGTTATTTTACAGCCTCCTGCTTCAAATCCTATGCTGTGGAAATTTTGCATCTTCAAAACAGTGTTTTAGGATTGCTGCACACTGCTGTTGCTTTACTTATTATTAAGGAGACCAGGTGTGGTAAGGATCATGGTTGTCTCTGGAAGCAAGTGCAGGAGAGAGCGTGTCTGCCACTCAGCCTGTTCCTGGCAAGCGCTTGATGTGCGGAGCCAGCCAGCACCTCAGACACTTACAGGAAATCCTACTGCTCTTATCACCTGGTTACATGGTAAATAGACAAGTTGCACAACAGTGTTTATAAAATAATCCTCTTAGGGATTTGACCAGCTTAGCTAGTTCATTAAAACTCTTGAGCAGTGTTTTCATATATGGGTATTTGCAAATTTTACCATTAAAATCCTACTAAGCCTGGTGGCCCCAGTCTTGCTTTTGAATTAGTATCATGATTTAATTTCACAATTTAATGATATGCTATAGAGGGTGTGGCCCGAATTAATTCCTGAAATACAAACTAGTGGTTAGTGTCTCACAGGGAATGGGTGATAATATTACCAACTACATTTCTGTGATTACAGGTTCAAAGGTTAATTCTCCTGGAAAAATTCCCTTAATATCCAAGTTCCTCTTGTGCCTTTCTCATGGGCAGTAACAAGGATAAAGTAGTTGTGGGTAAAGGAAAAAGGCACGTATTTAAGTGTAACTCTTGCTAACAGGGACTTGGGACTGGCTACACTTCCACGCTCCTTGTGCCCAGAGGGACCACAATGTCTATAAATGCCATTCTTGAAGCAGTGAAAGAGTCAGCACATTTTACTTTAGATCCAAAGGGCTGGATAAATCTCATTATTCAGAAGTCATACCTGGACAATCCTCCCAGTCATAGCAGGTGTCATAGCCACAGGGTACTTTCTTCAAGCTATTTGTAGAGAGCTTTGCCCTTTCAATAGCCCAGTCTAGGCTGGAATCATCATGGCAAGGGCCAGCATGCACAAAATGAAATGACTGCTCTCCAAGGCACATTTCAGCTGAATATTGACAGCTGGGCTTGGTCACATTCTGTTCAGAAACAGTATGTAGCACACAGATGTCTTCTGAGTAGTGGCTGCCCAAAGGAAGTAAAGAAAAATTATTTTAGTGGTCTGTGAAATGAGTCCGTGGTTCTAAGTGCTCCACCAGCATCAGATGAAACACAGCAAAGTCATGGCCAGGCTGGATATCCATCTAAAGACCTAAGGCAGTCCCAGCTACTGCAGGACCTGGACCTGACACCTGTGAGATGAGGAAGCTTAGGTCCTGTCCAACAGACAGGAGGTAAAGGACATGTGCTTGTACAAGAAAAAGGAGATGCTATTACCTCCGCAAGGATGTGAAATTTCCATGGGCTCTGGTGTGGCTTTTCTGAGTTAATGCATCCCTGCAAGTCTGCCTCTAATGCACAGTTATCCTGGGGCCAAAAGCAGGCAAAAACAGCCAAGCTGCTTGTAGTTTCTTTCTTTACATATTGCACTTGGTTACTGAGTGGATTCATTCCTAGAAAGTGCATGCATTTCCAAGCAACGTAATTTTGTGGCACTTAGTCATTTCCCAAAGAGAGAATCATAAAATCATAGAATGGCTTGGATTGGAAGGGACCTCAGAGGTCATCTAGTTCCATCCTTGCATGCTCCTTGTGCAAGGTGATGACAGTGAAATAAAGAAATTGGAGAAATAAAGAAAAGAAAGAGTTGGGAACTCCGGTAGCAGATGGCAATGTGGATTGAAATGATGGGTTATGGTGTGTTGTTTCCTTAATGTAATTAGGTACATTAAGTGTGCATTAGGAAGGACATTGCCAGTAGGTCATGGGAGGTGATCCTGCCCCTCTACTGAGACCTGGTGAGGGCACACCAGGAGTGCTGTATCCAGTTCTGGGCTTCTCAGTTTAAGAGAAACATGGAGCTCCTGGAGCGGATCCAGAGGAGGGCAACAAAGATGATTAAGGGACAGGAGCCTTTCTCTCTTATGAGGAAAGGCTCTCTTATGAGGGAGCTGAACCTATTCAGCCTCAAGAAGAGACAATTTTGAGGGGACTTCATCAATGTCTATCAGTATCTAAAGGGAGGCACCGAGAGGCTGGATCCAGGCTCTTCTCAGTGGTGCTGACCAGTAGGAGAAGAGGCAATGGGCAGAAACTAATACACGGGGAATTCCACCTGAATATGAGGAAGATTTCTTTACTGTGCAGGTTACTGTGCACTGGAACAGGTTGACCAGAGAGGTTGTGGAGTCTCCCTTACGGGAGGTATTCAAGAACCATCTGGATGCAATCCTGTGCTATGTGCTCTGGGATGGCTCTACTTGAGCGGTGAGGTTGGACTGGATGTGGCCCCTTCCAACCTGACCCATTCTGTGATTCTGTGGTTATTCATTTATTTCATAGGCTATAAATGGGGTTGTAATTTGCATACAGAGGAATAGGTAACTACTATCAGAACAGAGAGCTGTCTTGATTTGCAGTTATCTTTTGCTGCTCTTCCTGTTCTATGTCATAACAGCCTCTTGGTCTGTCACTACAGAAACTTTGACTTTTCTTCTGAAAGTGCTTAACTTACCCACAGTCTTCTTCTGGAGACATACAAACACACTGAGATCCAACCTGCTTTTGTCCTAGATTGCAAACACCTCTAATTTTAGATTGCACATCTGAAACAAAACAGTGAGAACTATTGTAACTAGTAAAAATGAACAGAAATATCTTACACTCCTTCCATAAAAACTAAAATGGATTTGTTTCTATTCATCCTATGTTTGTCTCTTCAAAAGCTCCCGTGATTGGGATGCTACAGGTATTTCCATCAGTTTTTTGCAAAAGTCACTGGAAAATCCTGTTCAAGAAGAGAAGCTGAAGTTTCAATAGAATGCATTTTCCTACTTTGCTTTCATAAAACCTCCTTATTATAGCTTGTTTTGTTTTGGTTTGGTTTTTAAGAAAACAGTTGCAATATCTCAATTTTGTTATTAAAGTTTACAGCATATTGCGAAAAATTCTAAATTTGATGCAGAAGTTTGGGGATGAAATTATATGTCACCATAGTAGGCACAAAGTAAAACCAAAATTAATGAACAGCCGCTCTGTATCTTAAACCCCTCCTAGTTCCAGCTAGCTGAAATAAACAGTGCTGTTCATAGCAGCAATATAGAACCAGTGAAGTATCTGCAGGCATACTGACCTTTCTCACATGTAATAGACCTCGAAATAGGAGGTATCCAGGACAGGTCTTTCCCACAGGTATACTTTGTGTGACCAGTGACTATAAACCCAGCTTGGCAGCTCAGCTTCATGGTGTCACCGATGTTGTACTGTTGCTTAAATGGGGAAATTGTGACACTGTCAGATATTGGTGGCCTGAGGCATACTGAGGCTGTAATAAACAATAAAAAAAAGCATAATTCTTGTTGGGTTTGTGGTGTGTGGAAAATTTACAGCAAGTCATAATGCTTTATCTGAAGAGCCACATAAAGACACTCAATAACACTGAACATCTGACTGACATTCAAAACAAATAAAAAATTAACATAATTAAGTCTAGAAATTTTCAGTGCACTGTCGTAGTCTTTAAAATATTTTTAAAGTAATAGCTAAATAATTACAATATGTTTCTGATGTATGCCAACGTAATTTAATTTTGCAGTTTAAAAATAGTAAGAATAGCATTAACAGGACATTTTAATTTTTCTTTTGTAAATTAAACAAAATGATTGACAATAGAAAGCTCCTAAGTATATTCAAGTAATTTTTTTTATGTTAAAATGAACACTAAGTCAATGAAATCACACCAAGTTCTAGAAAACTACTGAAATCTCTCCTGTTAGCAAACACAGGCCAATTCTGATCTCTAAATCTTAACTGCACTATAAGTACTTCAAAGCATTGATTTATGGTGGAAATTCTCAAGGCAGCCTAGGAGGTCATGGTTAAAGACACATCATCCATTTAATATAAAAAATAGTAGAAAATTTCTATACAAATGGTTTCTTCTTCATAACTGTATCAACCTAAAGATATCTGAAGTCTGAAAACAAAAGATGAGTCCTTTTGTTAAAGGTATTTAAAACTAGACAAGAGAAGGACCTTGCAGCATCCACCTGAGAGTTCTCTAATGCACTGGATATTATAATATCCTTACAAAGCACACAATAGTAACACTTCTGAATTGAAAGAGGAGTGATGTAGTGACTCAGTATGTTTTTGCCATCTCTACACAAAATACCTTCTTAAAATGCTATCTTTTCAGATATCATTACAGATTCTTTTGTTAAAACCTGTATTAAAATGTTTTTCAAGTCTTTTTCTTCCACTTCTATTTTGTTGCTGGGCTAAATTAGTTTCCTTTCTTACGTTGGCATTCAACATGCTGCTGTGTCCAGGTTTGATCTGGCAGACACCAAAGGTATTGATAGCCAATGAGGCTATGACCACTCACACAGGCAATTTCAACTTCTTCCCCCACAGCATACTCGTTCTTTTCATTCTACAAATAAATAAATTAAAAAAAAAGAATAAAAAAGGAAGAAAAAGAAAAAAAGAAACCAAAAAGTCCCTCAAAAATCTGTGGTAATGAGACTGGAAATTGTCAAAAGAAACAATGGCAAAATCCTGATAAGATGTAATGAATTCATGCTTTTCCTACCCTGGAATATGAGTCACCACTCACCAGTATAATGATGTTTGTCCAGTTGCACTAACTGATGTCATGAATACAAAACAAGAATTCAAGGACCACTTGAAATGGGTTTTACCTTGACTTTTCTTCAGTTGCTGATGTACTGTGGCAGATTAGAGTCCCACAGAACACCATGTACACATCAGCACACTCACAAGGACAGTACCTAGCTTGGATATCAGGCAAAGAAGCTGTAAAATTTCCCATGTCTGCAACTACTACACTTTGCTTCTGTATTGTTTTTCATGCTTACCCTGATAAAGCCATATTCTGGTGGGTCTGGTCTGGAACATCCAGACTCAGGTTCACCAGTCAAGACCTTCTCTTCTCTTCTGGCTTCATCATCATTTATACAAGGAGCACCTCTGAAAAGGGAAAAATTGCTATAAGGATGTATCTGAATCATTGGTGTTACCAAATAAAAATTACAAAATGTCAGGAATGTTGGTCAGGACACCTGCGTGTCCTGTCTTCCCCCCACTCCCCGTGCCCCCCTCCACCAGTGAGAAAATTTTATTCTGTTAAATAAAAGATTATGGACAAAAAATTGCAGGTGTTGATAGGAGGGAGAATCTGAGAGCACTAAAAAAGTACTAAATACATCTATCAACATAATTAATTGAATATTTTTATAGAGTAAGAAAAAGAGGCAAAGAACAGCATAACAGGAAGTCTCTAAGCAGTCCCTGTAATTCTGTTGCCACCAGGCAGTGGTTAAAGGAGGCTGGTCTCTGTCAGCATGGAGCTGTGAAGCCCACGGTGTCTAACTGAGATGAATAACAGAGAACTGCAGAACCCATTGCTTATAATCCTCCTCTATTTGCTCTGGAATCTCCTCTGCAGTCACTACAGCAGGAACAGTGAAATTCTTGCTTCAGCTCTTGGTCCCAGCAGAAAAACTGAAGCCTTGTACTTGAAAATGAAAAAACCTGAGCCAGTCTGGGGCTAGAACTGGAAGTTGAAACCAGTACATCAGGCATACTTAAAGTCGGAATATGAAAAGCTTGGTAGCTTCATCAGAATTCTGAGACTGTGTTCAGATCTAAACCCTAAGAGAAGAGTGATAGTGAAAAAATGGAAACTGTGAACTCCCATGAATGAAAGCAGATGACCTTGGACAAAAAGCTGTGGAAAGCAGCATCCGAGAACTACAGGCATACTTCATTATGCAATTCATCAGCAATTTTCTAGGAATAAACAATTAATAAAACCAAATTTGGAGCAAGTTGCAGAGATTTTCAGACTTTTCCTTCTCTCTTCTTCACCACAAGACTTCAGAGAGGAGCGCTGTCTGTTATTTCTCCTTGATAGTCACAGAGCTACTCTGGAGGGCTACTTAACTGTCCCATGACTATGGAGTGCTTTTGATCTGCCATTTTCTTACCTGTCTGTGAACACAGAGACATAACAGTCCTCTTCTTCTTCCCTTTCTCCTTCACATGGCTTCCCACCGTTCATTGGGGAGGGGTTATTACATTCTCGGGTCCGTCTTGTTTTGAAGGAAGCGTCGCATGACGTCCACTCAGACCAGCAACCCCATCTGCCATCCACAGCAACTGCAAGAAATAAAAGAAACACCATCTTTTGGCAGATCTGTACCATACACAATATTTCTTTTAAGGCCACATATGAGAGGGATGATGGTAAATTCATAATAGCTGTTTTCAAAGGATTTAAAATTGTTACTATTAAGGGAGTAGATTGTATCTAAAGCGTGAAGTTTCCCTAAAGGTGGCCAGCCAAATTCCAAACTGCTTCATGATTTTTGATTGCAAGTAACATCCAAACTCAGCAGCAGTTTATTTTTCACTTTTATTACACATACAGATGTGTGAGTCTTCATGATGCTGACAACATTCTTAGATAGGTCAGTATTTAATGAGTTTTTAAATAAATATGAGCTCTAACACCATGTGTAAATCCCAAGTCTACATCCCATGCAAGTTAAATTAAAACACTACTACTACTGTTTTCTCATAACTCCTGGCATATTTTATCTGTACACACACTTTCTTTACGGCATGCAACATCCATTTCTATCTGTGTATCTTCAGCTGTTTATATCTTTCAAAATGTTTCTTTATCAGAGTTAGGTAATAAGACCTGTAGTTACCTAAGTGACTTTCCATTCTGTCTACTTTTTGTCCTGGAATATAAACATATGTTTTCCATGGGTATGGCACTAGTGCCAATTTCATTAAAAAATGTTTTTGCACTAAACTGGTCTTTAAATTCTGCAGAATGATGATTATGTTCCCTCTCCTTATGACAACTGAGTTTTCCTTCTATACTGCAATCAACAGTTTTTATCTTCATTAGCCATTTGGGCTTAAGCATAATAGGCTGTAGGGAAAACTAAGGAATGGTTTCTTAATTTTTGCGTCAATAATCTTTGATCTCGATTTCACCCTTATTGCTGACCAGCTCACTCACTATTATCTTAATCACATAGATAAGGAATTTTTTGTCTTACGATATCTTTTGAGATGTGCTTATTCAGTTTGTTTCTTTTATCTTTAATCCTACCTTTATTTCTATACTTTGTGGATATCAGCATGTGGTAAGAAGTCCTATGGATTTAGTAAGGGAAGGTTATGTCAGATTAATTGCTGATGAACGCCAGAAGGACCATATTTACGCTATGACAGTGTCACCCCAAATACCTGATTTGTAGCCTGGAGCTCGTGTCTCGCAGTTTTCCCCATAGGTGCCAGCCTGGCACAGGCAAAGGCACTCTGTCCCAGAGAGCACAGGCCTGGCATTGTTTGGGCATGGGGCACACTGGCAAGGGTCAAACCTGCCCACGTATTCCCTCAGGGCTCTCCTCAGGTTGCGGCGTTTGGTCACGGCACACGGCACCTTCCTCACGAGATCCACAATGGGCGACACCTGGTAGACAAGTTCAGTAAGCAGCCAGCTTAACAAGGCAGGGTCCTTCTGGGTGTAGTAAAAGGCTTTTAAAGGCACTAGAGCCTGCATATGAAGCTACATCACACAGGAGTTGGACATGTCAAAAGTTATGGATGCTTTAAAGGAGAATGAGAGTGATATACATCTATATTATCCCATTCATACTGCTTTTATTTCCCGAATTTAGGGCTCTGTGAGCCAGGGGAAAATCAACCAAGTGGGTTGCGGCTGAGGTTACCTGGTCTGTTCTGCCTGGAGAAGAGGAGACTGAGGAGAGACCTCATTGCAGTTACAACTTTCTCATGAGGGGAAGGCAGGGGCAGACACTGATCTCTTCTTTCTTGTGACCAGTGACAGAACCCAAGGGAATGGCCTGAAGTTGTGTCAGGGAATGTTTAGATGGGATGCTAGAAAAAGATTCTTCACCCAGAGAGTGGTTGGGCATTGGAACAAGCTCCCCAGGGAAGTGGCCACAGCACCAAGCCTGACGGAGTTCAAGAAGCATTTGAATGATACTCTCAGGCAGATGGTTGTGATTCTTAGAGATAGTCCTGCGCATGACTCGATGATCCTTCTCGATTCCTTCCAACTCAGCATATTCTGTGATATTATGTCTTAAAACTCAGGACACAATAGATGATATGTGGTTTGCTCACACCCAGAGTCTGCCACGTCAAACTTCCCTATACCGCCTTCAGTAGCTCAGCAAATGCAGCGGGAGACACCTCACTGCATCCTGCATTCAGGCAGGCTTTGCTTTTTGCCGCAAGTGCTTTGCCTCTGCTGCTGAGCAGTTGCTATGCCAGCTGGGACGGGAGACAGATCAGTGCACTCACAGCAGCACCAGCACACTGCGTTGAATGAGCAGGACAGAGACACAGGGGATTGCTGTTTTGTTTCAGTTCACCTATTTGACATACTTGGCAATACAGGCCTGACAAGGGAATAATCACAGGGAAAAAAGCATTTCCAGCACCACGCACACTTTTCCTGCGCAGTAACTAACCCCTGCTCATGCCACCCTGCTGGTGCCAGAGCAATCAAGTCATACTCCATGGTCTTACTCCCACTGTCCATGGACCACGCAAACCTGTGCGGCTTATAAACCTGAACAAGTAGTCCTAATAAATTACGCTAATCCTGTTATGTATGTGCATTCGTATCACACACAACATCATCCCTGTTTACAAGAAAAAGCACCTGCAGAGATCTCTGAAGAGCTGCTAACTCGTGAGTCATTGCTATGTCAGTGTTTTTCTTATTATTCTCTTACCTCAAAGTCAATCACAACAGGATTGTCCTTTGTTGATTCCAGCCAGTTTGTGAAGACTGTGTGTCCTGGAAAAGCCCCCTTTTTTTCCCAGGCCAGAGCTGCCGCATGCTCTGACCTGCCACCTTTTACCAGGGAGACTGACCGTTCTGATGACTCTAAAATGGAACCTGAAATGGGATTTAATCACAAGATTTTCAGACAATGGCCTCCAAAAAGAGTGGATGTAACAACAGAGTTCTAAGAAAAAATGTAAAAGGATAGAAAAGAATACACTAAGATTTATTTTTTGAAGCTACCCTTGGAAAAATGAAGCTCAGAATCTAAGCTCAGAAAAACAATCTCCACTATCACACTATGACAGCAGCCTGTCATAATATTCTATATGTGTTTGAGACATGAGCTATGGAGATATTCAGAACTGCATAAAACAGTCGTGGAAAATGCCTCCTCTAGAACAGACTGCAAGGCAGGACGTTCAGTCCCAGCTGTAAACAGCCAAGTAACAAAAATTGATCAACTACTGAGGACAAAAATATGGTGGAGGTGATGAAATTCCTATTCTTAGTGATGCAGAACATGACTCTTGTCTTTCTCGTGGAAAATGCACCAGCTTTCTGCCATTTCTGAGACACATTTCTGGCATGCTTGTACCTCGATTTCTGCTTGGCATAAGGATAGTGGAAAGGGAAGCTCAGGTAGTGTGTTATTGCTTCCCAAGTCTCTCAGTGAGCCCTGATCATCCCTTTAAGAAGATCAGGGACTCAGTTATGAACACACATTTTTACTTGTGCTTATATTCCAGTTTAGCATGCCTGACCCTGGATCCAAGGACATGGGGAATGTTTGTAAGATCCGTGACTGACCGGAGAGCCAGTGCCACTGGATCCCCAGTGATGGTGTTCCAGAGCAGAGGAAGAGTGCTCCTACATCGTAATTTTGTTTACAAGTAAGGTGATGATTTCAGTGCTTGCATTAGATGCAGACAGTGAAACACTGGCTCTTCTGACAGTTGTGGAAGAGCATCCATAGCTCAACAAAGCTGAGAGGTCACCCGGAGAAGCTGAGGGGAATGGTATCTTCTCAGGTAAGAACAGGTAAGGTCCCTGTTCTCATCATGGTTACCTTCATGTGTCACAGTCATCCTGTTTGTAGTGCATCTGGTACTGACTTTCTTTTTCTTCCGGAAGAACACACGCCTTGTTGTTTCTGTTCGGACACACTCTGTTGATTCATCAACTGACAGGCCTAGAAATAACACAGAGCAGCAGCTTCATCATCATAACTATGATGCATGGCAGACACCCTGCCCCAGGTTCCCACATTAAGGTGACTCAGCAGGTTTCCCTGCTCCTCCTCTACCACTGGAAACTTCACCACTGCAGGCAACTGCTTCCCCAGGCACAAAGAGTGTGGGACTGAGTCATACTTGCCCTCCCATGTCCATGCAAGTTACAGGAGTGGCATTTAAGATCACAGCTTTTAACCTTAGATTTCCATTTTTGGGGTATTGTCTTTTCATTTTGACAGTCTGGCAATCATGGAAAAATTTTAGAGTAATTTCTAATCCATACCATAAACTTTAATAACTGTATCTCAAAAAATACCACTTAGTCCCACGCTACTGTATGCTGGAACACCTTTTCCTGGTGACACCTGGTCTTGATCTGAATGTCTTAAGTGGTTTCTCTGAACACAGTGACATTTACCAAATAAAGAATCTCTTGAACTTTTCAAATTAAGACAGTGTAGAGCAAAAATTTCTTCTTGCTCTGTATGTAGGCAGGGTGAGTAATTCCTGTGTCTGTGAGAGTCTAAAGAATTTCTTGCTATTGAAGAACTTACTGTGTGGTGTAAGACCTAAAAGCAATGATAAGAAAAACTAGTAAACAAATGTTTTCTTTTTAAGGATTACATACCTGAATTCTGCAGTTCCTCAGAGCTGTACTGGTAAAGAATGTCATAGGAACCACCCATCTTCCCAGAGGTGTAGTAATGAGTGCCAAAGTCATCAAATATTCTGCTGTATAAAGCATAGTTGTACTCCAGGGGTAGGTGGGTAAGTGATTTTAGAAAGACATCTGAGAGATGCAGATCTGACTCTTTCATTGTGAAGTTTGCAACAGAAATTACTTTATGGACTCTAATAAAGTTGGAATTCTAGAAATAAGAAAAGGGGAGTCTTAGCACCTTCAGAGGGAATTCAGCGCAGAAAGTAGAGGAACTAAGAGTATATTCTGAGATACTTTGCAAGAACTAAATAATCCTGTATATCATGATGCTTTAACCAGGAACAAACTAGCTCTGGATTTTCCAAGAGCTCTGTGAGGCTCTTGAAGGCTTCCTTACATTATGGGAGTATATAGCCAATATTCCAATATTTGTATTCAAAAAAAAAAATAGGACTCATCAGGCACCTACCAATCCAAAAGGATTCTTGCCTTAAAAAAATACACCAGCAATTGATAAGACAACCACAAGTTTCAGAGGAAAGGCTTCACCTTATAATCATCTATGGGTTGTTTGCAACTAATCTGGAAGTGGGTATTTTGGATCCTAACTCACTGTTATAAAGTTCCACCATTTATCAGTCTACTAAAACTAAAACTGAACTGTAGGGTTAAAAGACCTTATCGAGTTCAAGTGTCAGGCTGTTAACGAGAGGTAAAAAGAGACTGTTCAAACACTGGGAACATAGAATCATAGGATATCCTGAGTTGGAAGGGACATCTCTTATATGTAGGAAAAATATATTTTTTTGAAAGGGCTTATTGTGTTTTTTCAATGTTAGAAGCTGTTTATGTGAGAGTTGAACTAAACAAAAAGGAAAGGAATAGAAAATACTGAAAAAAGGGATTTCTAAAGTGAAAAAGGAAACTGATAGCACAAGGCCAAAGAAAAGAGAACAAGAGAAAAAGGAGGGGCAGGAAACTTGAGCAAATGACCAAAAAGCAAATAGAAAGATTAGTTATAAAGCACTTTATACAATTACTGATTTATACATGACTTCTTCTGTTGGATTATGATGCTCTTCTCCCCTACACTTTCTAAATTTTCAGCAGTGCCAGCTAACATTTCAGTTATGACACAAAATGCCAGGTCACTTTGGCAAATATTGATTCTAAATCCTTACTTGGTTTTCGCATGCACTTGCATGCAAGCTAGGCAGTCCCAGACATAAGTACAGACTGGGAGAAGAACACATTGAGAGCAGCCCTGGCAAGAAGGACTTGGGGGTGCTGGTGCATGAAAGGCTGGACATGAGCTGGCAATGTGCACTCACAGCCCAGAAAGCCAAATGTGTTCTGAGCTGCACCCAAAGCAGCGTGGCCAGAAAGTCAAGGGAGGTGATTCTGCTCCTCTGCTCTGCCCTTGTGTGACCCCAGCTGGAGCTCTGCATCCAGGTCTGGGGTCTTTAGCACAGGAAAGACATGGACCTGTTGGAGCGGGTCCAGAGGAGAGCCAGAAAAATGATTAAAGGACTGGAGCACCTCTCCTATGAACACAGAATGAAAGAGTTGGGGTTATTCAGTTTGGAGGCCTTCAGGGAGGCATCACTGTGGGCTTTTGGTACTTAAGGGAGGTTTATAAAAAAAGATAGGGACAGACTTTTTAGTAGGGCCTGCAGTGGTAGGACAAGGGGTAATGGTTTTAAGAGGGTAGATTTAGACTATATAGAAAGATGAAATTTTTTAGTATAAGGATAAAACACTAGTTCAGGTTGCCCTGAGAGATGGTGGATGCCCCATTCCTGGAAACATCCAAGGCCAGGTTGGAAGGTGGGCTGATCAGCCTGGTCTGGTTGAAGGCGTCCCTGCTGATTGCAGGGTGGTTGGACTAGATGGGCTTTGAAGATGCCTTGCAACCCAAACTATTCTATCAATTTATGATTCTATGATTAAAGCACCAGAAACCAGGAAGAAATATTGGAGGACCAGTCAACTTAGCTAAGAAAGTTTCTGGTAAAGAAACATAAACTTAAAAATCATCAACTTCTTATATTTCTTCCATGTCAATATGGAAAGAGGCATAAGTGGTTAGGGCCTTCTAAAGACCCTGGAATGCTCAGGTGAAACTTTTATGCACACAATTTAACATATATGTCTGAATGTGACCTCCCAAAGTCCAGGTAAGTTCCCCTTTCTTTTAAGTTATCAGTATAAACTTCTCTTTTTACTATGTAGGAAAGTATTACAAATTAATTTTTAGGTCTCTCAAACATACATAAGTACATATCTATCTACAAACACCCATTAATAAAATTTATACAAATATTATTTATTTACACACACACACACACATACAGATAAAAATGGAGCTTACTGGATGATACAGTAGAGAACATGAGGAAGACTCAAGTTAAAACTGCTGCTATGGATCCAGAACTAAGAAGGAATTTTAACCTGTGTCATCTTTAGCCAACACCAGATGAAGTTATTGGTGGGTTTCTCTTATTTCATAGAATCATGGAATGGTTTGGGTTGGAAGGGACCTCAAAGATTATCTAGTTCTGCCCCCTTTCCCCCCCTATTCTTATTACATTAGAACTCTTGGGTTTCAACAGTCCTTAGTTTTGTTCAGTCCTATGGCCTTTCCCATAAACCATCCTTTACTGCCATTAAACTGTAAAAGTACATAATTTTATACCCCATAGTATTCACTTGCACTGAAAATGCAAAACCTCAGGGAAAAAATGTTTTCTGCTGAGAGAAACTTTTCTGTGGATGTGTTATTTCTGAAATTATCTTTATGACCAAGTGTGTCTTGGCAAACATGAGACTCCAATATGCAAGTTAGTTACCAGATAAAGAGCTAATGTAGGTTAATACTCAATACATGCATATGTATAACATTACTGAGTGCAGTTCCTTTATTTTTAGAGTTGTCTGCTACTGTTAAGTATTGTGCCCTCTTAATCTATATTTAGAGTATGGAAAGGAGTGGTTTACCCAATCTGATAATGCCAAATCTATGCTTTTTTAAAATGGAATAAGCCTATGATTTCTGTACTAAACCCAGAAAACCATGCTGCATTATAGAAGGTATGTTGCAACCTAGAACATCTTGTAGTATCAGAAGAGGAACTTTTTAATGTATAATTCTAGTGGGCCAATGCCTTGATAAGGAAAGTAGTCTTTGGTAGCTCAGTTCTGAAATGACCAGACAGAAATCAATTGAAAGAGAGAAACTGAAGGCAAGATTCAATTACCTTTTCATATGAGGCTTTAATAGCTTTCTTGAAGGAGGAAGATGATGTAACTTTAACCCGTGTCTTTTTTGAGAATAAAAATGGTATACCAGAAGATCCTCGATAACCACGAGTGGATGAACTACTTCCAGAATCACTATCATCCAGGGGAGTTAAGTCCTTGTAGAAGTCTGATGTGACATCATCCTCTTCATCTATTACCTGGAGATTCAGTAGAGCAAAATATATTTGCCCAAATGATAATCTGAAGCAGAAACCTATTAAGAAATGAATTCTTGATTTCCTTATGTTTTTCTATTAATGGTAAAAACATGTCTGATTATATGAAACATGGAAGTAAGCTATGAAACTGGTCCTAAAACAAAAGATGAGGCTGAGAAATGCTAATAGATAAGATGAATACAAGAAGCAGACATACTAATAGGCATTTATATAACAACAACTACAACAAAACATGTAACACTTTCTTGTAAAATACCCCACCCCCATGCCCCAAAGTTTAGGAATAATTTCCAACAAGTATTTCAACACACTTTAGAAAGAATTTCAGACATTCATGTTATGTCCACACTATGACAACTTTCCAGCCCTGTGGCTTCCATCTTGATGTTTTCTGACCTTTCTTCTTAATTCCAAGCTAGAAGAATGAACAGGTTTCCAGAGGAGAGTCTAAGAGTATGCTTGGAGTGTTTCACCCATACTGCATGATGGTCTAAGTGCAGGTGGCGAGGAACTGTGACAAAACCTGCCTAATCAAGTTGGTAAACCTTAGTGGGGGTGTTGGGCAAAGCACCAAAACAACTTTAGCATGAGATCAGAAATTACTTATTTTTCCAAAATTCAGGCAAATCCCTATGGGATTTTGAAAGATGTGATTTTTTTTCCCCCTCCTCTAGACTTGTTTAATTAATAGGGCTGCTAAGGACCTTTCGAGCTGAGGTGGTCTATTCCCCCAGTACATTTCTGTTTTACAAGAACTCATACGTTTTTGCATGAAAATACATCAAAATTCCAAGAAGAAGGTCTGCTCCTTCTGTAAGGACACTTCTATACCAAAAGGTGCCCTAAATGTTAAAAGATATAGATGCTCTCTCAAAGGTGAGATTCACAAACCCTTAATAGTCCTGCAAATGGACATCAGTAACTTAATGAACTTCACAGCTATAAAGAGACCTAGGCAAACCAAGGATTGGTTTTCTGCTCTGAATATTTCTGCCCACAGTAATTTTTCTCCATTATTGACAAAGTCTACACGTCATGGCCAATTCAACTGCAGTTTCCATGGAGCATAGTAAGGTGTCCTTTGTTCAGTTGCTCCCATTAAAGTAATTCTAAAAACACAACTGTAACCAAAACCAGTGGTTCAGTTTTTGTCCATTAGTTGAGCTTTTTTTGCTTGACCTGCACTCTTTCCTTCTCAATGCAGTACCTATTGGCTTCAGACAGGGCCTACCCATACGTACACAGATAGATGTTGTGCCCCAACTATGGTATTTAAAGTATTTTCTAAATATCAGTGTATTAAAAAAAAAAAAACAAAAAACCAGCAGTTCCCAGATTTTTTATGATATACAACGCAGGTTCATTTTGTCCTTGGCCTGTCCTGCAAGCCTCCTCTCCAGACTACGTACGTTTTGTCCTCCTGCCTCACAAGCCTGGTGTCTGCCTTCTTTCTTTGCTGCTTTGTGGAAGGGCTGGCCAGGGAACAGTTGGGACTGGGGGGTTGAAATGACTCAGGGAGAAACTGCTACCCAAGGCTGACAGGAAGGTAGCTGGAGTTAGGAGCTGCAGCCTTTTGTACTTCAAGGATACAGTAGTGACGCTAGAATAAGCTTTGCACTTGAACAAGCCTCTGGCTGGATGATGTCCTTCATACCAAGTCAGAACAAAGACACATCCGCAGCCACAGGGAAGCAGGAGAAGCTCAAATCAATCATGTTGACTCTGATATATGATTCAGATCTGAAAGGCGTGAGTAGAGCCACAAAACATATCCCACTTCCACACATCAACTGAGGCATGTTCAAGCCTCACCAGGTTGAGAAATCTTGTCCTAAAACACACAGTACTACCTCAGACTTGAGCACATAACTTGGATTGGGGTTACAGCAAAGGCTCTTCAGCCAGGAGCTGCTGCTTGAGAGTACCTGAAAGCTGACAGCCTCCAGATTCGCAGGGACACGATACAATTTCCTCGTCTCATTGCGCTTCACTGTTGTGCATTGTCCTCCATTGAATGAGTTACCAAGGACTTCCCCTCGGCTCTCTCCTGCCAGAATGTGAAACCTAATAAAAAATTATTCCCAGACATCAAACAACCAGAGAAAGACGTATGGACTTGAAACATTTCATGGTATATAGATGTATTGAAGCTTTTATAGGAGTGTGAGTATCTACCTTGAAAGAAACTCCTCTACAAGAACTTCTCATTCACATTGAATTCAACTGAAAAATGCAGTAGCATCACTTTCCTACCTCCCAGCACTGCCTCATCCTACTGATAATCCCAATGTCAGCGTGAGATAGTCAGTCTTAAACAGAGAAAGAACTAAAAATGATCTGGGAAGAAGAACAAGCAATAGTTCATTTCTACCATAAATGATATTACTTGAGCACACCGAGATGAAAATTCAATTAAAAATGCAAGACTGCCTGGGACAGGCATCCCATGTTTAGGGTTTATACTGCTTAAATTAATAGCCTGGAAGAGGTTGGTATCATGTGAAATGTAAGACAGACAAACATCTTTAGAGGAACATCCTCAACATTTGTGAAGTACTTGGCATGGTGTATGGGCAAGTAATTCCATGAGCTGGAAGTTTCCCATACATGATATTTTGCCTGCTGTGAGACAGGACAGGTTGCTCAGAGGCAGTGCTCCCTGACAGCTCTTCATCTGCTGTACTAGCAGTGCCAGAGCAACACCGGAAGATGCACTGGGCAAGTCCTAGTCTGATGGTTTTGTTGTATTTTATAATTTCTTGATAATTTTAATTTGATAGATTATATGTTTTAATGAATACTCTCACATGCTAGCTGGGAATTATCTTCTTTATGTCAATTAGTGAGATAACAATCTTAAGTTTATGAAAAAATAAGCAAAGTTTGCTTACCCACTGCCCATTAACTGCACACCGGGGATGCTCTCATACTTTCGGTTACACACAGTCTTTTTCCTTCCACAGTTTCTTTCATCGGAGTTATCCCCACAATCATTTTCTCCATTACATTCCAGTGTTTTTGAAATACAGCGACCTGCACCAGAGAAACAACAGCAGCAAGTCATATCTGAATGCAGAAAAGGGCAGTCTTGTCTTTTCCCCTAGTAAAGGTGTGAACTTGCCATAGATGTCAGCAGTGAGGCAGTATAACGCCTGGATTATTCCAATTAAGAAATGATTGTTTCAATTCTGCCGGTTTTACCTTGTTTTGAAGCCTGCAAAGGCTTAATTTTAACTTTGGCAAAAGAATGTGTGGATAAAGTTTCTTTGAGGCTAATCAGGTATATTTAAATTGAAGCAAACAAGAAATTGCCACAAGCCTAATAAAAATAGTGAGAATCTGTGTTCAGAGAAACTCTATGGGTATGTTTGTACATGAAAAATTTGTGCAAAGAAATATTATTGTGACAGTGCTACTGTCTAGCTATCACAATTGTAGTGACATCCCAGGCTAGATATTGCATTTTTAATTTCTTACAGAAGAAGCTGAAAACATAAGCTACTACCGATCCATGTAAAATCCTTACACAGGCTTTTCTCCCTGGTCCCACTTCCCTGGAATTTATGCATGGAATGTGCAAGATATGGATCGTTTGGATCTTTTTTGTCTCAGTGTCCAATCTTTTGACTAGTAAAGCAGTAGTTACACAATTAAGACTATCATTACCATTTTCACACTGAAATTTATTCTTGCAATCAACTTCCACTATGTTGCAGAGCTTAGATGGGAAACATGGGCGGGAATCCACCAGTGGCTCGGTACAGGCCTGACCACCAAACTGGGATGGTCGCAGGAGTGTCCGGGTACGAAACTGCAAGGCAGAAGAAATAACCCAGGGTTGTTTGTGTGAGCAGGTTTTGTAGCTCCAGGCAGAGCCACATGCCTCAGTGCTGCTGAAGATCAGTCAAAACCAGAGCCCTGAAGGAAATAATCAGTTATTCTTGTCCTTATATTCTACCATTCCAGGTAAGACAGGCAGGGAACTGACATCCAAGAGCATCAATAGCCCTGATGGAGCATACATGATTAAACAGTAGACAACCTGGTCTTCATCACTGAAGAAATCAAAAGCTCAGCCCCTGTATGTTCAGTTTTAAATGTGAGTAGGAAAGTGTGTATGAACAGGCTTACGGAGATTTTTCCTCTTCTTTACCAGCTCTATTGAAATAGAAATAGTCTGAACAGTGCCATGTATCCCTGAATCACCTGGCTTGGTTCCCACATGTGGGGCCCCAGGAGCACTGGATGACTGGGGAGGACAAAAATGATTTTCCTGAAAATTTCAGTTACTGAAAAAGATCTGGGAGCAAAATCTGGAAGTCCCTGGGTTTTCTTTCCCAAGTCAGTACCCTCCACGCAGAACAATAAAACTGAAAGACTCTAGACAAAGCACTTCAGATATGTTTTCCACTCCACTTCAAGGGACTTCTGGTGAGTCCCTTTCAAACTTCTGTCACTTCCCTCCCTGTAGACAGGCCCTGGAGACAAAATATGGAGGAAGATTCTAGAATCAGTAACCAAGTGACTGTAAAGGGAGAGTGTGGGGAGCAACACCAGAAGGCTTTCAAGCTTCAGAGAATGCTTCTTTGTACTCCATTTCAGTTCCATAATACTCACTATATTATTTGCATTAGCTTCCATTTCTTCATCCCTCCCCCTCAGTGGGAACTTGCTTGCACCGGTTTTCACTCTTACCTTGTAAATCACGTCCTCTATACTGTTGGCTGTTTCTATTTATAAGGATCACAAGCAATGATCTTTATAGTTTGGAGGGGAAAATGGATTATAGCCCAAAAAAGCACCTCTTGCTTGAAGAAGCATATATGTTGCATCAATACTTAAAATTAGTAAAAATTAATGCTTTTATATATGGATGCAAGGTAAGACACTCAGACATAGGCTGTGTCTAAGCAAGACCTCAGAGTTGCTGTCATGGTCAGCTTCAAACCTCAGACCCACCAGCCATATAACTACCCCAAACAATCTGCACTCCACTCCCCTCTACTCTCTACAACCTTACATTTGACAGGGCTTGGTTTCTATAGGTCAAATTCACTTGAACATGACTTTTCACTTCTTCCCTCTCTTCTGTCTCACCTCTAAGCCTATCATCAGTCAACAGACAAAAGCCCAAGAGGAAAAAATACTGTACAGATACTAAGCATATCTACCTGGGATTTTTTTTTGTGTATGCTATGAAGGTTGGGGGAATGGTGCTCTGTATTTCTTAACAGCGATCTCAAACTGATCCTGACTATCAGTGTAAGATACAGCCTGAACATTTCCATCCAGTGGCTAACTGTTTTCAACAGATGATTCAATTCTATTTTTCTTGCTTTAGAACATACAAAATGATATGGATAAGCTAAGATTCCATGATGTTTTCCTGCTTAAACAGACGTATAAACTTTGCAGCTTAGTTTATTCTTTATGTGAAAAACTCACCTTTAATTATGGTAGTGGAAACTTTGAAGCAAGTTCTCATAAATGGATTTACTGTACTCAATCACCCCTTTCTGATTTGGTCTGCTTGTTTTAACTTGTTCCCTCCATCTTCTACTGTATAATTCATAATCAATTTCCCTTGCTAACTTAAACTGCCATTTTGCAGATCAATTGTCATAAAGTTGAAACTAGATCTCTTAAACATAATTTCTTGCATTTAACCCATATAATATTTTTTCTACCTACTTGCTTTTTAATGCATGGGTCACATTCTGACCAAGGGCCAAAGTCTCCAAGCTGACAGTTGATAGGACATGTTTGCTGGTTACATGCACGAGATTCCTGCTTTGTGCACAGCTGGTCACAGAAGTTTTGGCTATAATATTCATCCATTCTTATTTGCCTAAAAAAATTTAAAAAGTTATCCTAGGAAAGAATAGACAGATCGTAGGTGTTCTTTAACTGTGGGTGAAGGCTGACAAAGTTATTTGAGCCCAGCTAAAATCGCTGAGAGATAATATGCAGTTGCAGAATGTTGATTACAAGAAAAATCCAAACATGCCTGAAGTTTAAAGAGCAATTCTTTTTGATTCATGTCACTTCAGACATCCCAGAGGACAGGTACAGACAGAGCCAGGAGGAAAAGACAGGATTTATCACAAGTTTAGATTATACCACAGAGCTACATCCAATCTGATGCTGCTGAATCTTTATTTGACTTTAACTGCTGTCATAAAACTAATGGTGCAAGGAGGAAGTTTCTGTATGCTTTCCATGCTGGAGGTCACCCCTTCCATGGCATTGTTCTGTCCTGGACAGAGCTCCCAGAGCAGAGAACTGAATGCCAGCTGTGTGTGCTTGCAGGGGCTGAATTCAAGGACCTGGCTGTACTTGCCTCACTACTTGTATTGGCAGATCTTGGCTTGTTTGGAAGCACCGTATCATAGAATCATGGAATGGCCTGGGTTCGAAGGAGTCTTGAAGATGATCTAGTTCCAATCCCCCCAACACAGGCAGTAATGTTCTACACATATGATTTTGTAATTTTAAAGTCTTGCAATTAAAAGATGATTATTTATCTGGTAAACTCTTGAACATGACAATTTTTCTCAGCAGAGCTTCAGACACAGGTCCCCCTTCCCAGAACTGGTATTTTCACAGAGAATAAATAGAAACACAGAAGTAGTGAGATAGCTTGGCCCTACCTGTGCCTGGTCTGTGTGCCATAATTGCAGGTTTGTGAACAGGCAGACCATGGCCCCCATGGGTAATGTTCACAGTAGCACCCCTGGCTGCTCCCAATCACCAGACTCAGCAGGACCAGGTGGATTAGCAGAGTCTTGTCCATGGTGAAGGTGTCCATCTACAGGCAACAAAAACTCAAAAAGCTATCACAGTTATGCCAGTATCCTTACAGAGATGTCTTTTCCAATATCCAGAGTCTATAAATCTGCTTCACAACACAGAGGTGCTAAGCAGTTCATCTAGAAAGGGGCAATTTAGCAGTAATTCAGTTCATACTTTGAGAACCAGAAGTCACAATGGCTCTTTTGGCCACCTATTTATCAGGAGAAGTAACCATGACTGTGCATGGTTTCTGTTTTAGAAGTTGCTTATAAATCATTTCGAATGTGAAAAATAAAGACCTGCTATTGTTCTTCATTGCTCAAAAATATTTCTTAGAAATAAAAACATGAAAGAACTCTTCCTATAAAGCATGTATAACAACAAACACGACTATAAGAGTAAGCAGCCCCATCTATTTTCTGTAACAAATTAATTTTCACATTCCTATAAGCCCCCTTCACATAAGTGTTTTAGCGCAGTGAATCCTCCCTTCTCAAAGTTTTGACTGTCAAAACTGCAAACCATCAATATTCAAAGCTCATCTGAATTTTCTACCAGCAGTAGAAACAGAACATCTAGCCTATTTCTCACTCCAGTGGTCAATCAAATTTTATTTGATGAGATAGACGGTTATAGGCAGACTTTAGGAAGTAATAATGCTTAGCAAACTTAAAAACCCACATTTTGCAGACAAAATATTTATTCTCTCTCATCATGAGATTGAATTAACACTAAATTTGATAGGTTGTTAGGGTAGAACATTATAATTTTGATTTACCTCAAAAAACCCCAAAACCCAATAGGAAGTTTCAAAACCAAAGTATTTGTTTTAAAACAATACTCCAAAATACTTAATTTCAAAAAGTTTGAAATTATTTTGAAATTGCTTTCTATTTTAGTTTTTTGGCCACATATGCTATTATGATTTTTACACCTTCCTGAGAAAAATGAAATTGTATCAAGTCAAAATATTGCTTCTTTCCTTAGTAAAGAAAGGCAGTGAGTCTTCACAGAGCTGCCATAGCGAGAAGCACTTTTTACACAAAAAACTCACCAATGAACAAGTCTTTCAGAGATATTTAAGTATAATCAAATCCAAAATATGGTAAAACTGAAGACGGAGAAAGGAGCAGTCCAGCCAGAGGACCAAGAAGAGAACAGATACTACATTTTTTTCCTTACCAGAGTTCTGGCTTCTCGCACCAACAATGCCAGCTTAGAAAAGAGATGAAACCTTATAGAACAATGGTTTTCTTCATTCCTTCACTGTGCTGCACATAGAAAAACACTTTTTATCCTCATCAGTGAGCAAAACACCAACCAATCAGTGCATCGGAAGTGTATAAACAGACATATAAATACATGAGAGTAACTCAACATCTTAAAGAAAAAACAAAACAAAACCCACAGAAGACTCCTCCATATGTCTTGTAATCTCTGTGCATTGAAGCCAACAAAAAACCCCCAAACAACCCCTCCATTATTAACTTACTGTAAGACAGTACGCTACAAAGTCAGCCTACTTTGCAGACTGGTGCGACCTTCATGTGGTTTGCTGCAGTCTTTGAAACAAAAGGCTGGAGATTTTGTTTGATTTGGTTATTTGTTAATGAAACCAGATCGATCTGGTGGCAGAAATGGTCAGAAAAAAACAGCCTCTCCACCTGCACACCCGGAGATGTGTTCTAAAGAATTGTGGAGGAGCAGCTCTTCGTACAAATGCAGCTGCCCAACATGAGCTGAGGAATCAAAATACATTTGCATTAGGTCATAGTGGCTCAGTTCACTGCAGGTCTCCTTGTGCTGCCTGATAGAGCTGCACAACCCCTCTGCTCTCAGTTTGAAGGCAGGAGAGTGAGAATTTGATAAAAAAGCTCATGCTCACAGTTCATTACTGCTTTCACCAGGAAGTGTCCAGGCCGAGGCAAAATACGTGTCTGCTGTTGCACCATCTCTGCAAAAGTCAGGCTCCCAGAGAAAGCAAAACTCCAAATACATTTGGGGTTTTTTACAGCTCTTTGCCTTTTGCCCTTGGTAGTCAGCTCTGGGCACTGACCCTGAGGAAGTGCTGCCAGCAGACAAGGACTGCTTAGAGCCTCTGTCCTGCAACATAGGCACAACCCCACGACTTAGGTGCTGGGGGAGGAATTAAAATGGAAAATGAGAGAATGCACCCATGCAGAAAAGAAACAGCAATGACAAGCACAAAACAATAAATTAGTTCACCCCCCAAAAAAATAATCAAAGTATGGAACAGAACCCAAAATCTCCCAAATAGTCAGCACGCATCCCATCCAGAGGGAAATGTTGCATTGAATCCCTCTTCTCTCTGTTATACTGGCAGAAACATGTCAAGACATCAGAGTCCTCAAAACATATTTTCCAATTTGTTGGAAGCCAAGGTCATATATATGTCCTTGAAAAAGAAAAACTACTCAAGAGCTTCCTGCATAGCTCCATTTTCCAGTTGCCTTTGCAGGGGTTTTTTTTTAATTCTTAGTTTGTCCAAGAACTGTTGTTACACAACTTGAGCATACAATTAGCAAGCCAATGTTCTGCCAGATCCTTATTACATTGTGTAAACTTGTCATAGGAAATCAAAATAGTCATCACTGGCTCGATTGTTGCTGCTGGGTGGGATTTTTAAAGTTATGTGAAAAATACTGTGTTCTGCCCTTCAGGGGTCATCTTCTAAGCCTCAGCACTTCCAGCTCACTGAGGGCAGCTCTTCCAGCCCCACTGGGACACCAAAGAGAGATGCCTGGTTTCTTCAAGCCTTGTAGAAACAAACCACAGCTGTGAGCTGCAAGTCAGTCTTCACAGCGGTGTAATGCAGACAGCTAGAAGCTTCTAGCTGAGAAACTACTTTTACACTTTTTATTATCAGGAAAAAGAGGGGTCACTACAGAGCTTTTAAATTTTAAAAGGATTACAAAGGAAAGGCACACCACATGATGTACAAGTAGTGTGTGCCATTTGTAATTAGAGAACAAGCTAATAGACAAGCACCACAGTTATCATTAGCAGAAATATTAAGTGGAGACAGGCACTGATAGACTTCTCACCAAAGCCAGGGCTTGAGGACAGCATGAGTACACCCATACATGGGAGTTCATGTGAACTTAACTCAGTTGCCTGAAACTGATGGGCCACCACAGCAAAGAGCACTGCTTGGGCTAACTCACGTCTTGGCAAAACTGCATGTAGCTGCTGATGTGCCCCAGGAGGCTGTCAGCTCATCTGCAAGCAGGCCAGATGATGAGAGGAATGAAGAGTCTGAACCAGAACAACAAAGTGGGCACTCCTGTAACCAGGGTGACTAGAGAAAGCAGTTTTTCCCAAGCATGGAAGCTCATTGCCTGTCACTGCAGCACTGCACTTCATTTTTTACGTGTTTTTCACAGGTTTTGTCTACAAGATATCCTCAAAGCAATCTCACTCTCCCTGCACTGACTGGAGGTCCACACTTGCATGCGTGCACCTTTCCCTTACACCACAAGATGTGTTAGAGCATCTTGAACAGCAGGCAATACCCTACTGTTCATATTCACCTTCTGTTATTACAGTTAGCTACTCACAAGGTTTCCTCTTGACCTTTTAAAAGTATGGGAAATTAAATAAGTCTGCTTAGAGATACAAGCTCTTAGAAATTCAGTCAGCATTATGGCAAATGATGGTTCATGCAAACAAGGTTGTCATCTAGGACAGATTTTCACAGGGAGAAGTGTCAGCACCAAAAGATATTCTTCCTCTGAACTGTGGTCCTGAAGGCTTTCATACCCATATGATGCTGAACCTTATCAAGTCTCTGGTCTCAAACTCTGATGCAGTATTCCTCGAAGACCAAAGCACTACCAGTTGAATCAAATTAGGAGCAACCCAAAGAGGTCAATGTACAGATGTGTGCCATTTTACAGCACTCAGACTTTGGGAACGTCTATGCACATGTTCATGGCCTCAATTTCATTATTTCTACAAGAAATATTTATCCAGCAAAACAAACATAACATCCCTTCATCTCTGCTGCAATGTGTTTATAAAAGATCATTTTTCAAAGGATGTGGAAATGTTATCTCAAAGGGAGCAGAGAAAGCCAATGAGTATTCTGCCTGACATTGTGGCATTTCTAGCTGAGTTTCACAAGGTCATGTCTCATCTATTTCATCCTATATCTAATTCCTCATACTGAGAAAAAATGTGTTATCTTCCCAAGTCAACCTCTAACTCCCCTCTTAGAGCAGCCCACGTTTTCACCACAAACCACTGCTCAAGGGAGAAAATCTAGAACTATAAATGGGAAAGAACAGAATGAAGGGGGCAAACACCACAACAATTCCTGAGAGGTAAGCAAAACAGAATTCTAACAGCTCTTAAATTTAAGTGACAGCCCCTGGTGTTTTCCAGATCCCCAGGGTGCAAAGATGTGAAAAGCCATTCATCCTGTCCCATAAAATTCACAACTGTGGACTGTTACCAATCTACCTCCAGTCCTTTGGATGATGAATAGCAAGTGTAAACACTTCATCCTTTCCTGCACTTCATCCATTCTCCTGCACTACATCCTTCATCTCACACAGATCTTACAGACATGGGTTCAGGTTTCTGCTTTCTGACAAAATCTGGATTTTTAAGAGCATGAAGTGATACTATTCACTAGACAGTTTTCCCCCCTGCCAAATCTTCCTGAAAACAAAGCAGAAGAGAAATTGCTCGTCCTTACACGGCAGATCAAAATTTACTATCAGGATGGAGTGGAAAGAAAATACACTCTGCACTTAAATTTAATAATTCAGTGAGTTGTTTTTCCTCCCTCTATGCCCCTTGTGAGAAGGGATAATAAAACAAACAAAAAAAAAGATGCCTTTAAGCACAAAAGGCCATCTGAATGACTTCAGCACTTAGATGTTTTGATGCATCCTATGGCAATAAGAAAAGTGAACCATGAAATATTTTAGATACTCTATCCATCACTGGGCTGTCTGAGGACAGGGATGGCAGTGCCTCTGGCATGGCACGGTGGTGGCAGGCAACCCTGCTGGCAGCCAGGCACCCATCGTTTGTGCTCTGCCTCACCAGTAAATCCACGCTGCTGCCTCCTCCCTGATGCAACTCCAGATCTGAAGGAGGTGTGGGATTGAAGAGCAGAGCCAAAGGATTTGAGAAGAAGGGCTGTATCTGCACAGAGGATTCTATGAAACAGCAGCACCTGTGGAGAAAAATTATTTCTGTCCAAGGACTAGATAAGCAGATTCAGACTTTATGAGGCAGGATTTGGAATTAGCTTCCCTCTCCGGGTGCTCTGTTGAATGAACAGTCAGAAATTCTCTTATACAGAATTTTCTGCTTCACTGAGTTTAACTGGTAAACTGGAAGTATTTGGTGCATCAGTAGTAGCCCAGGATTCAGCAGTGAAGCATGATCCAGCACAACCACAGCATAGATACATTCCCCTAAACCAAAAAAACACACCCCTTCTGCCAGAGGCTGAAATGCTTAAATAGAGGGTTTCATCTACCACACAGTGGAAAAATGAAATTATGGAGAAACTAAATCCCAGGTTCCATGCTTGTAAGGGGCACCTTATGGGCACAGGGGAGGACAGGGAACCACCATTGTGTAACAGGTATTCTGCACTCAGTATTCAGCCACTCTCATGGAGGGTGGGTGGAAAGTCAGCCACCCTTTGCACAGCACCCTGCTTTCCAAACAAGCCACCAAGGGAGGAGGAAAGCAGAATCTGAATGAAGACAGACTGAGCTGGTCTGTCCCAGAAGAGTCTCTCATCCTTCATTGCACAGGCTGCCATGCAGAGCACTGAGACCCCTCCTGCACCATAGTGTAAGGAGCCTGCAGCAGCCATCACTGCAAGGCTTAGGGAGGAAGGGAGGAAGGGAGGAAGGAAGGAAGGAAGGAAGAAAGGAAGGAGGTCAGAAAACACCTGGCTTGAGATAGGGATTTGAGTGCACAGCTGGAAGGAGGCTGCATGAGTTGGGCTTCTTGACCCCCACCTTGTATTAGCCTGGGTGAACATAATTTTTACTTTAAAATACTTTCAGAATAAATAAAAGCTATCATTAAGTAACTACTATTCAAACTGCTTGTGGGTTGAAGAATTTGCATCTAAAGCATGCCTACTATATGAAACAAGTGATTCACCTAACTGTTTTTTTTCTTGATTAACACTTCACAAGCACTAATGAATGGCATCATTACTGACCAGTCACACATGTTCTGGTCATTATATTTATGAGAGACCAATTTAAATCTATGTCAAAGCTGTAGTGAAAATTGCCTTTTTAACATTTCATAGAAAATACCTACTTCCCCTTATTTTTTTTTAGTGTGAAAAGTTGCATTTATGATGACTGACATTTTTAAATGGGAAAAGGTTTTTCCTGTTTTTTTTTTTCTTCTCAAGAAAAATTAGAAATTTTCACTTGAAAAATATTTGAAATTATTTGAAAAATATGGATTTTTTTCTTTGCCTTGAACCCCCTCTCCCCTCAAGTTTTCTCTGCTAAATAGATCTAATCTGTGCTGTACCCAGGAAAACCTGAATCACATATGTACACAGTTGCCTTCCTACAACCCTATGAGTTCTCAAATTAAGATGATTAAGCTTGACAGGAACAAATTAGAGCAAATTTTCTTCAACACAGTTATCAATGAGTATTTCATGTATCCAAATAAGGTAAGGCAGAGCAAACCTGAAATAACCTTGATAAAAAAAAATCCCCTAAAAGATGCACCAGAAAAGTTCTCTTCTTGGCTTGAAGGGGTTGGAAATCAGTTGAAACTGCCAGAATTGAAAATCATTAGCCTCTTGTGATGTCAAAAACACACCCTTCCTTCATACTGGTTGTAATAGCTGCAATAGCTGGAGCTCCCTGCTACTGGGCCAGGCAGTCTGCAATGCTGCTTTTCCCTTCTGCAGTCAGAAACTTGTACACATACCCTGAGGCCTGTCCATGGAGAAAGCAGCTTTTTCCATTCCTGGTATCCCTATTTTATGTGCAGAGCAGGCAGCCCACAGCTTGGGCCCACAGACATAGGCAGCATCTTGGGGCAGTCCCTTTGTACCACTCCTGCATGGGCTGCCTAGACCAATCATTCATAAAATGTATTATTTAATTTATAATTATTTTGTATGATTTCTGAATTCTATAAATACACAATTTACCATGGTGAATTCCTCTGTGGAGGACAACTCAAAGAGGGGTTCACGTGTCAGCACATAGCAAAAGTTACAAGTGTGTACCCTGATTCACCATGCAGGAGCTGTAAAGGGCAAGTTTCCCCCGTGCAATCCAAAGGAGATACGTGACTTTCATCTTCACAAAAATGAATGTTTTTTGTTCCATCGAGGCTTTTAAAGACCACCCAGATTACCACAAGAGTCCCCAGCCACAGAGGAGTGAATGCAGGAGAGGAATGGCAGGTTTTTGGGCACATGCTCTTGTTCTGCTTCATCATCTGGCCCATGGCTCATGGCTGGACCATGAGCATCAGTGCACATGAGCAGGCACCATCACTTTATCCTACACCAGGGTCTGTCACATGGTAACATGAAACCACAGTCTTCCCATTTGCAGTCACCTCCTAAATTACTCCCAGTCATTGCACAAGTCATTGAACAAATTCACTTTCTTTTGGCACCTGTAACAGTTTGGATTCGACTTTTTTGTTGAATGTTCAAACCTTACAGTTTGCAGGTTTTTTTTTTTATTTTTTTTATGAATATAAGGGAAAGGGAGAAGGGAAAAGTTATTGAAATGTTGAAATGAGTAGACTAAAGTTGTATAAAAATATATACATGTATTTATACTTATATACAATTAGAATATTATGTATATAGGAGAAGGGACTTTGAATACTTCCTTCTGCCCCGAAGGGAAAAGGAAGAGGGAAGGAAAAAAAAATCTAAAATAGATATATACAATAAAAATTTAGGAGTAATTAATAAAAAATTAATAAGAGAAAATTTTATTATTTTCTTCGCGATTGTAGAATTGTATTAAGTGACTGTTGGTACTTTTTGCTTTTTAAGGTCTATAAGGTCTTACTGGGCCTCACTCTTCTACATGAGTAGAGTCGATAGTAGAGAATTTGTTTTCGGGTCTACCAGAAAGGAAAAAGAGTAAGAGGCTTCTCTCCCTTTTTATTTATATCCTGGTTTACGTAGAAAAATCGTATGGAATACTGGGAGGATGACTATTTCTCCAGTTATAACTTGGTTATTAAGGAGGGTTTAAAATTAAAACCACTACAGCACCCATAGGCACTGGAGCACTGGAGTGAGAGATGGTTGCTGAGGTCTGAGGCAGTGAATAGGACTCAAGATCTGGAATCACTGGAACTTCAGCCAGCAGCCATGATGGAAGCTGTAAAATGATACTTCTGGAGTTCTAGCAAACGGGAGGGACAACAGAGCTGTGAGGCACTTGTACTCCATAGCTGAGAAGGTATTCTAAATAAAAGCGAGGAGAAAATAGCTGTGATTTTATGCAACAACTAACTCTGCAGCTGTATCACTGCTCAGTTTAGATGGTGACATCATGAGTACCTGCGAGCATACCTACAGTCCAGGTAACAGCATCTTGTGTCCCAGCTGACTTTCCTACTATTACTGGCAGCTAATCCCTGTCTGCAATGAGGCAGCCAGAGTATGTATCGCCTGCCTACAGGCTTTGGATGCTCCCTGGGGAACACCTCTCAAAATCTGCCCCAAATTATGGAAAGTACGTGGGGAGAAGGCTCTGCTCAAGGCCACTGGAAGTTCCCTTGGCAAATGCAAGAGCCGTCTGCTGTACTGGGCTTTCTTGCATGGGGAGGGAAGGTCTAGTAATGTGTGTACATAAGGCAACTACTAGAAAGTGAAATTTTCCTTTACAGGTTCCACAGATTTATTTCAATTTCCTTCCAGCCAGTTTGCTGGTAGATCTCACCTTCCTGAAAGAGGTATAGCATGGTGCTGGAAACACTGAAAGTAGCAAGATATCCTGCATGACAGAGTCAAAAAGGATAGAGAAAGCTTCAAAAGAAACACTATGAAGCAAAAAGGATCCCTGATAAACAATGATAATTACTATCAAACAAGTTTGATAATCATCTATCAAAGCATTTGATAAGTGATCTAGTTTAATTAAAACAACATCTGGAAGCCACCCCACCTGTAAAAGGTGAAGGGAACTGCGTGTATCCCTAACCACTGTTTCTGTGTGCCCATTCCCTGATGAGGCTCACTTCCTCTGGGCAAAAAGCCTTCTCCAGGGCCTTTCAAAGTCCTTGGACAATTTTCCTTTCTCTGCAGAATCTAAACAGTCAGCCTTGTTCTGGACCAGGATTAGTGGCAGTTTCCCTGGGGAAAACTGTGGTATGTTGTATGTGGCAGCTGTTTCGCAGGCAGGGATGGACCTGTTCTGTGGGATTTCCTCCACTCTCAGATGTTTATCAAGTTCATAAAGTTCAGCCCACGAGTGAGGCCAGTTCAGCATTTATCAAAGTCCTTTCCACAAATGCTTTGTCCACAGCCTGGCACATTTATGGGGAGGGAGTCATGGAGCCAAACACACTGCCTGGCTTTCTGTCAGACACAGAATGAGAAAAAGAACAAGAATGGCATATCTCATCTTATTTAGGACAGTTCATGTAGCACATTAATGCTAAGGACAGTACCGAAAAAAGCTTAGGAAGGAAAAAGGATTTTCTTTGCTGAGCGCCCATTTTTCACATCATAAAGGCCCTGTGCTACACTAAAGCAACAATCCATCAAGCCTCCAACATCTGAATGGCTTTATACCCCCTAAAAGGCTTTCTGAGCAACGTAAAGCAGTAAAGATACTGAACTGAACAATCACTAGCAAAATTCCTGCAGCTTCACAGAAGGCAAACTTCACCACTAGGGAGCACCAACAGACAAAAGTTTTTTAGAGCTTCTCTGTGCTGAAATCAAACCACAAACATAAAATACAGAATGTATTTAACACTGACACAATAAATATTTTAAATTACCATTTTTTATAACTACCCACTGAGAAACTAGATGCATCAGAAGTAATGCGGCAAGCGATTTTAATTTATTTGATCACTAGTCAAGGCCTGTAAATTGATACCAGTCGAGCTCTGCTGATTCATCTCTGCAACTCATGGATATTTTTTTCCAAGTTTCTGTATGGTTGGTAACTTTATCACGATAAAAAACGTAAAAATACCAGGCAATGAAGCATTCTTTCTCCACCAGATATGAACTTTCTAGGTCAAACCCAAAGTACATTACAGAGTGAAGAGAACAAACAGCTTGTTTTTTAATGTGGCAGATCAAGATCAGAGGTTCTTGTCAGTATTTGGCAATGACTCAGAGGCAGACAAAGAAAATTCAGAGCTGTAGCTCAAATCCCCATCTGCACAGCAGAACTGACTGACCAGAGATGATTGCTAACAGCTCACCCTGTACAACTTCAGTTCTTCTAGCTAGAATCACAATTATAAGTCCTCTTTATCCTCCCTTTCTCTCTGAGTTGGACACAAAACATCAGCACTGATGTAAACACCTGAGCAGAGAGTGGGGTGACATTAAGGGTGGTGCTTGTGAACCACACACAGTGGCAAAGTTTGGTGTCAGGTGGGAGTGCATGAAAGGGGTCCCAAGCTGTAAGGGTGTTCCAAGGTCTCTGCTGCAACTCTACCATGCTCTGACCAGTGGTATTTCGGAGCAGAACTAAAATTCAAACCATGACTCTTGTCAGCTGAGATGCAAATGCTTAACATCAGGGCCCATGAACACTGTCAGTCTGGAAAGCTTTTCCTCTGACTGGTACATACATGTCATAATCTCTTTGCCTATTCATTGCAGCTGAAGATCAGCCTCAGCTTTGCAGAGAGCTTGTTTGTATCTTACAGGACTGCCTGCCCTTCAAGGTCCCAGACCCAGCAAACATAGCTTCAGCAAATGGGGGAATGAACTGCAAGGTGCATGTCCAGGCCAGCTGACCTCTGCTCATTTGCACTCGTGTCCTGAAATACCCATGTGTGCACTAATACACCTGCTGGCAGACCATCAGCTACCAGCACCTGCTCATAGTCAGCCTTCTCTAAAGGAAGCATTGTATGGTTCCAACTGCATTTCTCCAAGGATATAGACTCCCCTTTACTGCAACCATACTCATGAAAAGGAACAAGATGGGCTAAGCCCTCCCTGCCAAAACTTTTGGCTTGTCTGGATCACCCTGTGTCCCTGTCCCAGCAGCAGCAGGAGCAGGAGCCGGCCCTGGAGGCAGGCTGTACTTGGAGATATCAGCTGCAGCAGGACAGTGCTGTTTGCCCAGGCTCCAGCACTGCTGAGCCTGCACTTTGGGACAGGCCCAGGAGAACAGGAAGCAGCCCTGACCTGGTGCTAATGAACTCAGTCAAAACTGCATCACTATAAAACTGTTTCAAAACCATTCAACTCAGCTGAGATATTTTTGCTTCATGCTCCTGCAAGTGGGAAATGTTGAACTTTAATGTGTTTGCAGTGATTGACAGGCTCACAAGGGGATCCAAAGATATCCCACTATCTATCTGAGACAGTTCTTAAAACTGAGCTTAGAGTAGTCAATCCTTCTTTAGAGAATCAATGAGTTTAATGATCCCAATAGACCAACACTCACTTTACAAAAATAAACTCAGAGGGCAGGGTGTGAATTTAGGTAGGTTTCAGCCCATTAAGTGAGATCCACTGAAGATGAAGGATGATTTATGGTTTACCTGCAGATAAGCAGGAGACTTGTGTACTTCTGTAATTATGTATGTGCCATTCTAGGGAAGCAGTGGCTATTTTCATACCTCAGCCCAATAAAGTAAATGTGAGAGGCATCTGTTCTTTGTTTATAGCTCCATTAGCCTTTCTTGAACTGTAAATTACTTGGCAGTGGCTGAGACAAAAGTGAAATGCAGGGATGCATTGCAAATGAAAAGTTTGAAGTGCACAGCTAATTCAAGTCTTTCAGATTTTACTGCCTAAACTTACAGTCCCTTTGAAAAGCTACTCCATGATTGTAAAATGCAATAGTAGAAATCAACAGATTTAGTACATATTTAATTGTAAAACAGACTACTTTAAAACATATTTTTATATATATATATTTTATAACCTTTCAAGTGTGACCATTTTCCGTGGCAATCTCCACCCTTCTCTCTTTCTTACTCTTCATCAGTCAGTGAGCAAACAAATGGGTTTAGGGCCTGCCTAGCACACTTGACATTTTCAGAGATAGGGAAGTTAGGAGCAATAAATTGTACTCCCATTTTTAGCCCCCTGGTTTAACCACAATGACAACACTAGGAGAGCATAAAGGCCAGGCTGTGAGCACCAGTAGCAGGAGGCAGAGTGTTGTAATGGCATCTGGAGCATTATCAGTAGCACAGTTGTTAGTAATTGCATTAATTGCCTTTAATTACACTCTGTGACCTGAAGCAGGCTGCTTCCAAGAAACGTCACACAACACCAGTCATGATGGGTTTAGAAAGTAACTTGAACAAGTATGGGGTTAGATCTTTCTAATCAGAACTGCAGCTGGAACGATAGACGTGTGCATGCGTATTTGTGTGCTTGTTTCACATGTCATCCACAACAGAAGCAGAGAAGCAAGTAGCAGATTTTTCTTCTTAGAGTGAACACTATACAAAGGGCAAATCTGGAAATTACACTTTGCGTTGCTTTTCCTGAAATTAAACATGACCTTTTTCTTCTGCCATCAGTGTCCCTACCCTTAGAGAAAAGCTTTAGACATGACAGGTTTCACCACAGTTCCTGCTGGATAGTAATGTTTGCCACTGACACCATATGAGTTGTAAGTTACCACAGCTTTCCGCAAATCCTGAAAGGATTTTTTTCTCAAAATCAGCTCTGTCCCCTTTTTAGTTGCAGTTCTGAAAACATGAATAAATATTTACATGTATGCATTTTTGTGATGAGGCAATTCTGTTCAATCCTGGGTGGAATTTCCTGATGAAATCCAAAAGTCAGTGGAGAAGTTAGTTGCATTAGAAAGACCTTTTCTCAGCTCTCCACTCAAGCCTTGGGATGGACCTAAACTCCTAGTCCGACACCCCAACAGAGCCAGGATAATTGCAGGTGCACATGTGCCTCAGTGCAAGCAGACA
>VZRE01010465.1:0-27386 GCA_013396775.1 Cephalopterus ornatus | reverse complement strand
GTGCAAGCAGACAGGCTGCTGAGATAGCTCTGCTGATGGAGCAAACATGACTTTTTCTCTGTCATTGCCTGTGTCCTTGGAATGGAGCTGGTGGTGTTGCCCTGCCATCTTTACATCACTCACCAGCAATTACAGGATCTGAGCTCTCCTCGATGACTCAGAATGTCTTATTCATGATCCATTTATGGTAAGACAAAACACAGGGAACTCTGATGATACTGGAAGTCCTTTGCATGCTAATAGCTAGGGTTTCAGCTGTGGCTCTCTAATTCTCATGCTTTACACTGACATTGCATGTTTGAGGGAGAGTTGCATTCTGAACTTGTTGCATTTATCTGCACGTGACGTGCATGCAGAGTGCAGCTGCTCTTTAATGTAAATTCAATGTGAATACCTTGGCATCCAAGGATAATTGCATGCCTGGCTCCTTGAACAAATGAATGAAGATGGGAGAAAAATTATATGCTATGATGTATGGCTCAGGCAGCCATTCTGCATGACACCCTCCTTCTCACTCTTCCCACTGAGTTCCTTCAGGTGTGTGATGAGATCTTCAGGCTCACCCAGCTTCCAGCTTGACAACATACCGCAGCCTTAATCTCTGAGCTGCATGATAAATCGTTGCATACCCAGGAAAATAAAGGGGGATCTATGTTATACCTACATGATCTCTTCACATTAATTCCTCTGTAACAGAGGATAGGTGGAAACCCACTCAGACTGATGAAGAAGGCAAACCAACTCCTTGCTTGAGACCACTTTGTATATCAATGCAGTCACAGGCTATTCCTTCCTCTGCCCAAGGTGTCAGTAGTGAGTCATTTTTGGGTTTATGATCTTCAGGCTTACTGTATTAACACATCTTGAGATGTTCAAGAGGGGCATCCAGTAGGTCATACTGTGATTTTGTTGTAAATCTACCTGTCTCACAATTCTTAGTTTTACATTTATTTTTAATTGTCTTAAAAATGTACTGTAGAAAGCATATGCACATACTACTGAAGGAACTCAGAAGTTATGTGCAATGGCCAACAAACACAGCAATCAACTGACAACTCTACCAGGGTCCCCATAATTCTCCTAACCTCCTGCTTAGCAAGCAGGAGGTGAATAAAGGAACTTCAAATCCCCTAAGCCACAATTTACCAATAACTGAAATCTTGGCATTCTAATAGGTTTCAAAACCAACAAAATCACTCTGGAAACTAGCCATAAGTATCTGACTCCCTCAACTGTCCTTGAAATCCCAGCCTAAGGTCTTGCTCCTACTCCCATTGAAGTAAGTAAATTAATGAAATTCAAGACAGGACAACAGAGGAAAGCGTTGTCCAGACAACCAAGCACAAGGTTAGGAACTCAAAATTACAACACCCAGTCTCATATCTCCTTTTCTATGGATTGTGCCAAGTCATTCACTTCTCTTTCTCTTTTCCTCACCTATTTTTAGACTCAGGTTCTTTTTTCACCTACATAGAAAAAGATTTGTTCACCTCTATATCCCCTATTGCTCATCTCTATATCCTTCTACACAATCTTCAAGTTATTAATTTTCTTGGATAAAGACATCACTGACAGCCAGGTTTGCTTCTCATCATACATTGCCCAACAGCCTGGACTCCCATCTTTGCTCCTTGCAGCTGTATGAACTCGCACTGAAGAGAGAGAATTCAGCACTGTGCAGAAGCAGGGAATATACCGGGGGGGTTTCATTCTGTGCTTGTGAGCTGCAGAGATGCAGAATGAGAGGAGGCTGCTGATGGAGGCAGCTGGTGAAGATGCCAGCCCACAGTGCACTCCAGGATTTAACTGCACAGGAAGGAGGTCTCATGACTAACAGCACACTCAGGCCCCTGGTGCATCAACATTGCTAACTGCAGGCACTTTGAGGCTTGCTTTTCCACCCACACTTCCTCCCCTAAATCTGCCTATTCCCAGTTCTTGGGAAGGGACAGCCCTGCTCCCAGCTGCTGTATAGATTCCTGGTACATAACCACCACAAGCTGCATGTAAGCCTCGTGGTGACTATGAAAGGGATCTTCCAAGATCATGGTTTTGGTTATACAAGTTTCCATTTCAATGTTTGAAGCCAGTCTTCATGAAAGAACCTGGAATGAGCTGAACACTTACTGCAGCATCAGCATATTGCAATTGCCAGGTGCCAGGTATTTTACATTAACACTCGCTCAGCACCACCTTTGCCCCATAAAGATAGTGATAATGAGAGGTTTTGCAGCACTCCTAATGATGATGAAGAAAGCTTACTGCATCACTCAAGTAATTTAGCCTAAGGGAACCTGTAGAAAAAAATGAGTCAACATATATCACACATTTGCCTTCTTTTTTCTGCTATTCACCCTGAGCAAGAAGGTCATGCAATATACCTTCCATTTCATTAAAAGCAGTCCAACTGACACTGTAGTGTTAAACTTGCTCTGCAGAGGTAAGAAAATGGCCAGTGACCTGAATTTGGCATAGAAACAGTGCAGTGGCAACACTATAACCATGGTTAGCTCCATCGCTAGGTATAATGAGACTATTCTTTCAGACAAAGATTAGAAAAGGTCAGTTTACAAGCGAGGTCATAAATAGACACTGGAAAGAACAGTAAAGGACTCTTCATTTTGAAATGATTGAGATGTTTTGTGATCATCGTGGCTGGATTTTTTTTAATTATTAAAAAAAATTAAAAACTAATCAGGTGAGAAGCTCCTCTGTCAGACTCAATGAAGTAACAGGAGGTGAGTATGCAGAGGAGGGATTAGTAGAGCAAGTAGAGCTGTAAGTTTGGAGAAGGGCATGATAACAAAGAGGATCATGTTCTGTATGACCAAGGCATTTTAATTGTTTTTGAACAAAATACCTAAATAAAGGGGGTTTTTATCATCACATTACCTCAGTTTCATTTTTCTTATGAATGAACAAGGTGAGATTCAGCTTTACTGACAGAAATTTGACCATAAAAGCCTAGTAGGAGAATTAGAACCATTGAGGAAAGGATCCATTGCCTCAAGAAAAATAATTACACAGAGTGTGCACTGTCTAATTAAACATGAACTAGCTAATACCTCAGCAGACTGCCCATTTCTAGAATCTTCACAATCTGCCTAAAATGAAAGATGGTGTGATCCAGAAGCAGTTTTAGGACTACTAAATTAAATAAAGTATAATAGATTTGTAGGACACATTCAGCACAGCGCTGTACAAGAGGGATCTTGTGCTGAACGTTCTCCCAAAAGAAATCACAACTTACTTAATACAAATATTGCCTTGAGCAGGCGTCCATGTTTATTATAGCCAGGCTTACTCTTTTCTCCCTAACACAAGACAAGAATCATGAGAGGTGCTACTATAATATTGAATTAATTTTTTAAATATCATTTGAAGTCTCACTGCACTATTCATATAAGAATTTACAAATATGAGCCATAATTGATCTTTTTCAAGTCCTCAGGGATAACCATGAAAGTCAGGTCTGTAATAAGTCACAGCAGAACCTTGTTATCTGTATTCAGGAGTGTGATTTGCAGCCCCAACATCACTCCTTGTGAGGGGAAGAAACACTGCCATTCAGTGCTTTAGTATTCAGTGCTAAGTCCAGGACTAACATATGATCGGAATATCTTACAGTGTAATATCACACAGTGTAAGAATTACTGTGTTTTGTATGTCATGGCAATATAACTTCTAGGTCACAACACTGCTGAATCAAGCAGCAGAGACTTACAAGACAAGTCATGCCATCCTTAACATTGGTCGGCATTGGAAATAATACAGTGAGCATTTGCAGGGCAACACTTGAGGACTTCAGGACAAAGCAAGCACGTCTTGTGTTTGGTCTTAGTGTAGGATTTTTTAGGTTGTTACACTGCTGTAAAGCAGCAACTGATCTTGATTTAAGTCTTGATTTGTTCAAAGTACCACACAAACACGTTTCAATGTTTGGCTGGTAGCACTAAGGTAAATTGTGCCCACAGCCTCACAGCTGCCCACACTGCACATTGTTTGTTTTTCAAAAGCCCTTTTTCACCTGATTTTATCCTTGAGCAACAGTATGAAAGGAATTATCACAGACTGATGCAATCCAGATCCTCTAAATCCTATCAAAATTCAGTGTATTTAGGTTTCACAAACACATTTTCATGCAGGGAGGGGATAAGGAAGGAGAGGACACTGTCCTGAAAGTAGATGTTTCCTTTTCCTTCCCCCTACTAAATAAAAGTCCATGCCAGGCTTTGAGTTGAAAAGAGAAGAACCAGTAGAGGTGCCTGGGGCGCCTCTTAGTTCACAATTAGCTACTGCAAAATTCCTATAAAACTCTCTATACCAGTGCAACAGTCTTTCCCTGGGATTGGCAGGTCAATCTGCCTGGAAGTATTTTGAACCGCTGATGATTCCCAGAGGATGGATTCAGTGTGATTAAACATAAGTGAGACATAAGCGTAAATGAGACCCAGCCAATAAGCTAGTACATACTCTGCTTTAGGAACTGCAACAGGACCACATGGATTTATAATAACCAAGAACTGGGTCCTTAAAGGCTGAGGCTTACCCAATCCCCAGGTCTGGTCTCGAGATCAAGCTCATTTCAGAGTCAGATGTTTCTCCTGAATTTCCTGAAAATTCTGCTTTCTTTCAGCAACACCCAATTATGCTCAGTATTGTGCACTTCATCACCTTCAAAGCAACAGGATTAACGTAGCTTGGAGACAGCATTCTAGAGGAAGTATTCTATCTGCCATCTGGACACACAGCTGCAACACAGAGGTACCTGGACTTGTTATAGAGCCATGCCTATCTCCTGACATGCAGAGAACTATCAGGAATGTCTCAGCCAGACAGGAGAGCCAGCTGCATCTTTGAAGATAAACTCTGAGATACAGCGAAGAAATTAAAGAGCCATCTCCACCTAGCATAAAAAAGGTAGTTAATAGGATCTCAATTAACACAGCTTAGATGCAACAGTCAGACAAAGAAAATCCTGTTGTTTGAGAACAGCTTGAAGGTACAGAAACTCGTAGTCATATGGTACTTTAAAATGGAATATCCTTTGCAACATAATGTAGCAGATGTTGCCTTCCCCAGCACATGGGAAGGCTGTTCCTGCTCTCCCCTGGGCAGCTGGGTACATGCCAGACCCCAAGCCTCCACCACTGCTGCCCTCAGCTACCTGCAAGATCCACAGAGAAGCTCCCATTCCTAAGGCTTTACACTTCTGCCATGTAAATATGAAGTACTTGCAAATTAGAGCACTCATCTTACCTATTCACCAAATATAATTGTTGGTCAATCTCTGAGGTAGAGGAGCAAATACAGTGAGAAACAGGCAAAAGAGAGCAAAATCGGGGCTCATGCCTGCACCAGAAATACTGTAAGAGGCAAACACAAGACAATTACATGTTAAAAGATGGCATCTGACCCCCAAACGGCTGCACATATGCAGCTACACATAACACAGGCAGAATCTACATCTGCTTTTACTCAGAAAGAGAGTTTTCTGTTTGGAATGTCAATGTGCTCCAAACCATCTGCCACACAGGTTTTGTATTGCAATTCAAGGAAACATGCATGAGAAAAAACAGAAGATAAACATGTTTTGTCTTCTCCTTTACTCTTCTGAAGCTACCCATCCCCTTCATAGCAAAAATAGCAACAGAAAGGCTCCCAAACCATTTTCTTCCCTTCCATATTATCCAATTATTAGGGGAGTATGGAGTTGAATCAAGATACTGTATTTTCCACATCTGCTGGTATTTAAGTGTTCTGTGTAGCATAAAAGAGCCTCAGGAGGAGAGAATGGAAGAGCTTCAGACCAGTTGACACATACAATTATTCCTGGGGAACTGCCTGGGGCTGAAGCCCAGGGATCTTGCACCACAAAAATATTTGTCTAACATGACAGAGAACAGCAACTTTGTGTTGAAAAAACATGTGTTTCTGGAAACAAACTTCAAAAAGGAAAGAAACCCAATCTCAAATCAATAGATAAGCTTGTAAATTATAATAACACTAGATAGTTCATCTTTGGAGAGGTCATCTCTCTCCTTTAAGTGGATACTCACATGAAAATGCTCACAGTTATGAATGCACTATGTCTACAGGGCAGAATCACTATTTCTTTTTTTCTTAGAGAGTAAAAATACATAAAAAATAAAAATATATAGATATATCACAGATCTTTGCAAACACAGTTTGGTTCAGCTCCTTTACATGGTTCTTCAAAAAAATTGACAAAATTCTTGCAACTCAGTATGATAAATTCTCAGTGCATCAAAATAGCACTCGGATCGTCAAAGTGACAATATTTACCACTTGCCTTTAAGTAAGAAAGACCTTGTGCAAACCTGTAAATAAATGCTGTTTGTATTTATTTACAAACTATTTATGAGCGTGCACTGGGCCCCACAAGACACAGGAGAACTAAAGTTACCACTGATATTTTGCTACCATGAAATTCCATTGAACCACTTCCTTTCACTCACCTCATCTAACTGATGCTCAAAGGCTGTAACAGGAGCTGCTGGACATTGCCATTAAACACCACTGGCTAATAGCATAAGAGTTTTGTCCTGTTTTGTCCATCGTGCCCAAGAAACAGAAAAAAAGAGTACCTTATAGCAGTAGCAGCTCAAGCATTTGGTTTGATATGAAAAGTGAGACATTCCAGTCCAATTCTCTATTATTGTACTCAATACTATGGGACTAAAAGCTACAACAAAAATTGTCAGCATATTTCTCTAAGCTATTTATTTAATTCTTCTCAAAGGTTAAGAGATTTTTTCCACATGTCTGGAAAAAAGGGCCAATTAAAAAAAAATAGCAGGAGGTTCACTGAATAATTTAGCAATATACAAGTTCTCAGCATCAGTAACTTGGTCTTTTCAATTAAGCTTCTTTTTTACTCTGAAAGTTGCATTTATTTAATCAAATAATAAAATCAAATCTTGACTGCAGAAAGAGAACATCAGAGGAAAAGCTCCTCCAAGCTCTACTGGGTCAAACTTTATGATTACAGACAAATTAACACACTTTACACATATTTGTTAACTGCAGCCTCTGCACAACTGATGTTTTCAGTGCATAGAAAGAACGTGAAAGCTGAAAAGCAGCTTCATCATAAATTGTTGATTTACATTTCTCTTTGTCAAGTCCTTTTAGCAAACTCTAATTTAGGACTAAGGCTTTATTGGGGGGAAAAAAAAAAAGAAAAAAAAAGGCAGAGAGAAAATGACAGACATTTGAGAGCAGCAGCAGCCTTGTTTATTCCCTTTACCAGCAAACAGCTCAGGAAGGGTGTGGTTGCATTTGCTTTCAACTGCTCCTATTTCTTTTCTAAATCATCAGTTTGCCCTAATCAGGCTAAACTGCAGCCAAATCTTATAATACTAGGACCATTTAGTTGAACCTTTAGAAATTTAAGATCCTACCTGGTGAGCTTTCCTCTGGACAGAGTGGGAATTAAGGGCACCAACTCTTAATTAATAATTGCCAATAAAACCCAAAAGCCTAAATTTCTTTTGTCTTAAGTACTCTGTAATGGCTGGCTGGGTGGTTCATACTCCTCTTCTGCAATAAATGCAATAAGCCTTAGTGCTTGCTGAAACAGCAAGTGTACTTCAGCACTTGCTGGCAACATGTGGTATAACAGCCCCCATTAATTTTTACAAGCGTTGACATACACAAGTTTGGCCTTGGTGCTTTTCAAAGAGGGGACAGCTAATGGCCCTACCCCTTACCTCCCTTTCAACTTTGAGTTTGCAAGCTAAAATCCCAGTGTTCAGATTATGTGGTCAGTATCTTATGGTTGTGCTGTCAGATTTTGCAAGAAGCTTTTTGAGAGCTTCCTCCTCCCTTCCCAGACACACACAGACTAATTATGCAGATGTACAAAAAGGCTCAGACAAGTTTAGCTTGCACATTTAACTATTGTAGTAAGGAGAATACAGATTACCTGATTTTCTTGCAGACTATGTTGTCTGAACAAACAGATGTACAGAGTAATAATCCTCCTATTACAAAAAAGCACCTGATCTGACCATAGTAGAGCTTTAGTAACGCAGTAATTCAAGTAGACAACCAACTCATCTCTAAAAGGTTTGATTAATTGCAGTGCTGCTATTTTGTGCAAGTCCATGAATTGTGGATATGATTACCTGTTTGTATAACTACGTAGTTAATCATCCCAAAGCATTCAATATGGAAGCTTGCTTTTCATCTGGAAAAGACTATTGTGCTCCTTATTTCATTGAACATGGAGCATGAAGACACAATAGCTTATCAGACTGGACTGCGGAGACAAGGCATGCAGGTCAGTTTGACATCAGGCCCTATGACAAGCTGTGACTACAGCTAATAAAGTGCTTATGGCTCTCCACTCTTCCCTAAATGATGTGCTCAAATCTTTAAATCACAAAACTACTGTTACAGAAATGTGGACTGCGTGAATCTCCAGGCAGTCTTACGAAAATCAGTACCTCAAATAGATGAATGAAGATACAGCAAGATCTTCTCCAGGAAAATATTTTCAGTACCTAATAGTCCTGTCTAGCCAAGAGTATTAAGAGGGATTAAATACAGAAATAAATGAACGTGAATTATTCTGTGACCCTATGATAACAAATCAGCAGTGTGCTCAAGAGTGAGCTATCCATGCAGAGCTTACCTGCACATCCATATAACTTGAACTAGCTTTTTTCCTATGCATCACTAGACAAGTGCTATCAGATTTTGATTCGTGTGAATGATTACCCTTTATTTACCAACAAAAGTAATAATTTTTTCTTTCTGTTATGAAATGGCTGCTCCTAAGCACTCTCCCATCACCAAACTATTTACAGTTTAGTAACTCCCTGAGATGAGTCCACTGTCTGTGTAGTTAGTAACCTTTAATAAATTTATTTTTCATGAACTTGCCTAATCTTCCTTTGGGCTGATTATAACATTCAACATCTACCTCAGCACTCCAGGGCAAGGAGCGTTGAGGTGTAACTTCACAGCAGGTGAAATCCCCTCCTTATATTTGCTCTGAACATGCCTCTGCAAAGATTCCGCTTGTGGACCACCACTTGCAGCCATGATACTCATGGTTTCATAGCCATGTATCACACCTCCTCATATCAGCCTCTTCTCCAGTCCTAAGAGTCCTGACCTTGTCTTTCCTGAGGTCAAAGTTTGCCACAGCTTTGTTCATCCTTGTTGCCCCTATTGAGTCTTTCTCAGGTCTGCCACATGCTCCCTAATACTGCCTAACCAAACTGCATTCAGTATGGAAATGCAGATGCTGCCCAAATGAACACATAATGATGTGCTCTGGTTTGTTCCCATTTCTTTCCTCATGATCCCCTGTTTTTGACCACCAAAGCAAATCAATTTTATTGCTTCATTATTTACAGTTTCTTTCAGTGCTGATGGTAACAGTCAACAGAGATTCAAAATGTAGACAAATGACACATTTCTCAATAGCCTGGAAAATAGACTACAGACGTTCACTGTCTGTATTCACTGTTAATTGCATATTTAATTTCAGTTAAAATATAAAACCAGACAGTTACTCTTGAAGCAATCCCAATGGGATTATTAAAATGTATTGGCCACTTTGGGAGCTTCCAGCAAGTCTATTTGAGCTACAAGGCTTAAAGCATGTAACAGTACACCCAGTATGTCTTATTTCTGAAAAATTTTCATGCTTTCTATTTTTCAGTGATGTAATTGGAGGAAAAGCAGAGGTGAATTATATGGGGTTGCAGGCACATAACACAGTGAAAAAGGAGTTTGCTCAGATTTGGGGCCATGTGTTTAATGAACATGGGCAAATGTTCCCATTATTGCAAGGAAACAATGTGCTCATTTGTTATCAAGAAACCAGCCCTCTAAAACCTTTTGGAAGATCTTTGATGACTCTGGTCAGAAAACTGCCAGGGTGATGAAAGTGCTAAATCCTGTCTGGTTTCTGTGCTCTTGGCTGCAGCAGGTCAGATCTGCATCGGGCAGACAGGGCTTGGATGCTCAGAAATGAGCAACTCATTCAGGTATCACCCGGTAACTCTGTCGTTCTGGATTGGAATGCAAGCTGAGAGATGGTTTCCATGTTCCTGAGTTACTAGAAAAGCAAAGCCAGAACACTTAGACCGTTGACTAATAACATACTTTTGTACTCCAAGGTAAGATCTATTCCGGCTGTTTCATCCATGTGGTACTTGACACATCTAAACCACATCCCAGCTCATGCCTCCCAGTTCTTCCCTGAAAACTATACAAGTGTCAGAAATGTGATGGCTGCTCAGGGAATGGAAGTGCTTTGTTTAGACAACAGTTTTGCTAATGAGGATGATGCTTCCTTACCCATGCAAACTGCACAGGAACCAGAAAAGAGAATGTATCTGCATAGATGGAAGGGCGTTAATGAGAAAGGACAGTGTGCATCATGTAAATCAAGCAGGAGTTTTTTAAAACTTTCTTTCTTTTAATCAGAATGCTGTGAGAAAGGAATGGCTCTCTGGAAGCCCTACAAACTCCTACCTGCCTACCAGTTTCAAGTTTTTCTATTTCCGTGGCTTCATCTGGCTCAGATATTCTTGTTTGGAGGTACAGGTGCTCAGTGCCATACTTTCAGGCTGGCCTGAATCTGTGTGACTGTGGTAGAGACAAAAGATAGTCATGCCTTCGAGTGTATCCTCTGCTCCCACAACATAGTCCCTCTCCCTTCCCAGTATCTCTCATGTTCAATGTGTTTTGTTTGTGATAGGAACACCAGGTGGGTATTGCAGGGGCAACTGACTGAATAATTGCACAATCAATTTATTCCAGAGGTGGGGAAGCTGTTTGAATTGTCTTTGGTGCACACTGGTCTGTAAAAGGCTATGAAATGCTGAAAGAGACAGGAACAACTGGGTCTCCCAAGATTGCAGGAAGCTCCTGTGTGCATATCGTGCTGTTGACCTCCCCCTACCCCTTCAGCCCCTTCCAGCCTGAACACTCAGTTTTGGATGTGAGTAAAAGCACTAAGAGCCATCCTGTTAAATTCAGCCCTGTGTTTGGGTACCTTGCAGCTGATCAGCTCTTGCTGCAATTTGTGCCACCCTCGACATCCTCCACTACACCAGCACTAGAGTTAACTTCTCCCCCTCTCCCAAGAGCTGCAGATTTTTTTCCAGCTGCTCTCCTTTCTGGGCAGGTTTGCTAGCTATTAATAACTACATGAAAATTTGGTATCCCTTTTAACATTCTAAAGGAGAGATGGAAGCTTTGTTGATTGATACTGATCTAAACTAAAGATTACATTTACTGTTCAGTAACACTTAGCAATGGTGTAAATTCATGGTGTGTATGAAGAAACTCACATGCTCCTGTTGGTAAGTACCTGTGGGGTAGGAAGAAGTGGGGAGACATTTTAAACAGATGGCAAATTTAATTTGTGGGTTTCTGCAGGGAGTCATTGAGACATTTTCTCATCTTTTGTGGCATCTTCTTCTGCAACCTTGGCAGCCTGTGCCTGGCTTGGCTTTACCTGGGCCAAGTGAGAGGCCATAGAGCGTAGGAAGGCAGAGCACTTGGTCTGGGTTTGCCATGAGGCAGTAGGAGAGGTGAGAAAAAGGGGTCTGTCCTGGAAAACAAATTTTCCGGCCTCACTAGAAAGATAAAGCAATACAATCCTTAAACTTCGAGCTGTTGCCATGCAGAAAGGCTTTTATATTGTAACATACCGCACTTCACTTTTGCAGGACACTACAAAGCCCAGCCTTGCTGGCCGTGCTCCTGGGTGCAGAGCACTCTTGGTGCGTAGTTGCCTTTGTGCCCCTCTGAGGGAAGTCCCTGAACCCACAGGAGACACCAAGGAGATGATGGGAGGGACCCACTTACTCACTGGCATGTCCTGGAGCTAGGCTTGGGGCAGCAGGCAGTCTGCTCCACCTGCACCTGCAGGCAAACAGGTTTTGATTTGCTTCCGTGGTGGTCAGTGCTCACTGTGCCTACACTGGCTGCAGGCAGCAAAGCTGGAAGGTCCCAGGGGAACAATGGCACAGACTAGCATTTCAGTGGTGCAATCCCTGCATTCTATCTCCCTCCTTCTCACAAGATACCAGCAATAGCAGCGGTCAGCAGCAGGGGCTCGAGCAGGCTACACAGCTGGGTCCTGCACCTTGGTGCTTGAGGCAAATTTTGCCTGGAGAGCCCCACTGGGGAAAGAGGCAGCCAAGAGTCTGCTGTGTCCTGGGCAGCATGAACAGCACATTACAGTCCTATGGTATGGAAGGGTCCCACAGAAACCAAGGAGAAATAGCAATCCCACTGCAACGCCCTCGTGGGGCAGTCCATGTACACCCCTAACATAAGGGCACAGCCTGGGTCTAACGTACAACTCCGCCCCATAACTCAAAACCGTGCTTAAAAAGCCTCCTGCATAGAAAGTCTTAAATGAAGGAATGAAGCCATAAACCAAGAATACAGGTACCAGAGCTTTATTAGATGTTTCACTGTGTACAAAGAAACTGGATTTTCTATTACTTTTTGTAACTCTAAATACACATTCTTGTCATAAAAATTCACATTTGCTATAGAGAACTGTAGGCATTTTTTACACAACATTTATTAAAGTACCACTGAACAGATCCTAAAACGAGAAGGTGCAGCTCTGTGAACCTTTGTGGGCACAACACACAGGGAGCTCCATGTTCTCAGCATTACTCAATCATCTCAACCACCAAAGCGGAGAAAAGTCATTCAAATGCATTAATGCTCATTGGGAATAATAAGGCTTCTGTACAGAGACCCTGAACAGTGTCAGGAGGCAGTGTGGCAATAACATCCTAATAATTACCACCTAGATGATCCTAAAGCTACTGATGACTGAAGCAGTCAAAAACTTAACAACTGTCCTGGCAAGCCCAAATAATTTTTCTTTTTCTTTTTAAAACTGTGGTTTTAACACGTATTTTTATTTTCAGTAATAGTAATTACACATAACCTCAGAATTCTGCTTTAAGGTTCTCAGCTTTACAGCAAAACTAATTGCAGCTACTTAAGGAATCTCTCCCAGTCAAACTGACCTTTTTAGGACCCAAAGCTGAAGGAAGAGGTTAGCACATGCCATCTCACTGCAGAAAAATACCCCGTAAGTGTACCTTCATCTCAGGAGAAATGCATTGGCTAAGTTGAGGCCCATCTAAGAGGATGTGTGTGCCCAACTTACAGGGTGGAGATACACCATCCTGGGACGTCAGATGAGGTCCACTGCCATCTTTTAGCCCCACACTTAACATCTTATAAGTCCCTGTGGACTGCTACAGGGTACCGAGGTTGATGAATTTCTAATATTCACAGCTGGCAGGTAGAGTGATGTGTATGCAGAAGTTCAGATAAGGAGCACTGAGCAGAGGCAAAGGAGAAGTGCAAAGATGCTGCGTTTTAACTAGAGAAAGATAACAGAAGAGCATCTGAAATCAAACTTCTGCCTTCCCTCAGTAACTGATCATGTGGGTCTGACTGAAGCTGATCGCACACCAAATGTGCTGCTATAGGGCAAGCACCCTTTGCCTACTCCAACCAGCCAAGCACAAGGTGGACCCTCTGTGTGTTTAGTTAGCACAGCTTTCACAATTACCCTTGGCTTCATGCGGAGGCATCTTAGAAAGAAATCATGAAAGTGACAGCTAGATCTGGCTGTGGGAATGGTAGAGAAGTCATAACTGTTGGCAATGTAGAGATTCCTAAGTAGGTCCTGCCAGCCACAGGGAAATTATTATAGCTTCTTTTTTTTTAAAGCTGCCATGACTCCTGAAAGCTTAATGCTGTACATGGGCAAGCCAGGCTGATCAGGCTATCACGTTTGTAATTTTCACATAAGGATTTTTACACTCCAACCTACACTGGAACAGTGTTCAGAGATCTTCCTGCAAATTTAAAGCTATGTTCCAACACAGGACATGAGCAGTATTGCATAGCATCCAGGCACTTCCTTAAAGCCAGGATATCCCCATCCTCCTATCATGACTGTATTCCAGAAGATGAATTTAGGCCACTCGATTGCATGATCACAATTCCCACTGACTTCAGCAGGAGTTGTGTGTGCGCAGAAGTGATTTGATCTGTAACACACTGGAAACCACGTCTTTGCCACCTTGTACAATCAAGGTAGTTGATCAGGCAAACATCCTATTCTTAATGTACAAATATGTAAGTGAGCTCCAAGTTACTTTAAGTTTAACTCCTTAGTGCCAAAAAGTGAGTGAGTCAGTTCTATGGACAACCCTTGGTATCATCTGAAACAGAACTGACAATTATGAGATTTAACAATACTATACTAATGCATTAAGGCAGGTTACATAACTGCCCTTTTCCTTTAGGATTAATTATTATTTCCTTGTGCACTGTAGACAATCCATAATCCCATACACACATATACCTACGAAACAGCAGCACAGTAAAAACTAAATAGATCACTGAACTCCAACATACTTGTAATCAATACATTGCACATACTATACAACATATTTTAACCTCATTGTTGGGTAAACATATACAATTCAGAACAACATTGACTGTATATATCACAGAAGCTACCACTGAGATATGGCAAATACATTATACACTATTAGCTTTTACTTCACTGAAAAAGAGTTTAGAACTTTAAAATGGTGTTACCTGACCTCTTAAAATCACCAAATAGCCTAATCAGTTGCTAATAAGTAGTGCTTCATATACTAAATTCAGGATAGACAGCACTCTGCCTTTTTTTATTTGGTGGAATGAACCTCCACAATTTTAAATTTCCTTTGCAACACAATATATATTTACTACACACTGACTATCTGCTCCTTCTCATCTCAGGGTAAAGGCTTAATAGGTACTTTGCAGTTGGCAGAAATGGTCTAGATTTGTATCAGTAAAGACTTATCCCAGCACACAGGATCATACGTTCCCTCTCACGCATGTATGCACATATATTTATACATACATACATGTGTACGTTTAAAAGAATGGTTTGTAGATTTGAAACCTACAAAACCAGTAAAGCATCCAAGAACAAAAAAATACAAATAACCCACTAATTTTAAAACCAGGCTCCTGTGGTCTCATTCTTATTTACCCTTCACCAAACAAGTCAGGAACTGGACTCCAGGAAGTACCTCCTGTTTGGTCCAGATTGCTGCAGGTTAGATCAGTACTGAAAAAAGACGTCTCAGCATGTGTAATCTGAGAAATGGAGCCAGGTGGGTTTACACCAGCTGAGACACTCTGTGGGTGCAGCACAGTTGCCATTTTTCATGTGTGGCTGAAAAGAAAGAATAATCACACAAAAACATCAGAAAACAACAGTACTTGATGTATATATCATGAACATAGCGGGGGGGAAATGAGCATAGGAAGCAAAAAAATGTTTTGGCAGTCAATGACATGACAGTGTGAGTAAATGGATGCTTATGCAGATCAATAGTGTAGACAGGTATTTCTCCTTGATGGGCTGATTACAGTCATTTTCTCATTTCCGAAGCAGGATTCCTCATAATACATATGAAGAAACCTTCCACATTAATAAAGTCAGAATAATACATCTGACCCAGCCCCGCAAGCATGTTTCTGGTTGAAATCAAAGAGAGCTTTAGCTGCATATGGGTGGCAAAACTGGGCTCTTGACTAGTCCAGTTGTGCTGCATAGTACTTTCTGGCTTGTTCTTTTTTGGCAAGATCCCCAAACAATATCAACAGGGAGTGCATGTCTATCAGGACTTAGAGTTTTGGGCTCTCACAGATGAAATCTTGAGAAGAGCATGGATAGTATATCCCCACATGCACTTTTTTCTTTTTGTAATTAAGGCAAGTTTGTTTACCTGTTCCTACCATAAAGTGCTGTGCTTCTCCAATAGAAAGATCGACAGCTAAACAAAAACATACCTTTTCTGACCAGAATTCAACATTTTGCTAGTATTTTTCCCCATTAATGAAGAAACTATATTATTTCTCTGTTATTGTTTCTTGTCAGAGGATTTTTTTTTGCTTTGCTTTTCTTTTCCATTTATTTCCAAATGACAATTAGAATAAAACTGACACTAAGCAAACATTTCATAACAATGCTAACAAACTCTAGATAGCTCTATACTTATTCATATATACAGGCACACACACATACACACTTTATTAAAATACAGGAGAGCATTTGCCTTGACTACACCTCTGTGTAAGCGAAAAGGCTAGTGTAGCTGGTGTGTGATGCCCTGATTTGAGCAGGGGGTACCAGCAGGAACATGGTGTTGATGCTCTCAGATGCAACAGAATTTCAACCAGAATCCAAAAAAAAGAAAACTAATTTTTACTCCACCTAAGGATTCAGATCACTTTACTATGTTAGAAGGATAGATTAACTCTTTTGACTATATTTAAGCAGCTGAAGGACTACAGGAAGAGTGTGGAAGCAAACAAATCCACCTAAACAGAAAATTGAAAAGAGCATTTCACCCCACACTGCCAATAAATAAGCAAAGATTTTCACATTTCTGTATAGGACAGCCACATAGCTTTGGGTTCAAAAAGATATTTTCATGTTTCATTTTATGTGTCTGTTACATAAGTTTTACTTGGAGAGCCTGTGGAAACCCAAAACAAAGTGTATCAAGCCACTCCATATCTTGCTTAGCTGTGTGTGAAAGCATTCATGTCCTATCCCTTGTTCCAATGAAAAGACGAGCTAGAACTATTAGGTATATTTTTGGGGCAGTCTGGATAAAGTTTAAATGCTGTAAAAACCCTAACTGGCTTAGATGACAAATTGCACTGAGGATGACTCTTACAGTCCTAACCTATTCAGAAGAAAATGCTATTGAAGGAGGCATCATGACTTTATAACAGCTATATGTTTTTTTTTCAAACAAATTTATAATACTCCAGTCCAGAATCACAAATATCATTTTGCAAGTGTTCATGGATGTCTTTGTGTCACATACATACATACATACATTTAAAAGTGCTATTACACTACACACTTAATATTTTTCTTTGCAGTACAAGCACACGTGCACACACATATTCCAAGGCATCCTCTCAGCACAAAATATCAGCAAGTGTTCTTTTTATTCCACTTCCTTAACTGAAATCAACAAAAATTCTATAATACCCATGTAGCCCAACTGTTCAATAAGACCATTTTGGATTTTCTAAACTCTGATGGGAGATGGTAGTCATTATTATCTGACAGAAAATAGCAAAGGACTGTATGATGCCATTCTCCTCACTCAACCAAAAGTTCTAGTAATATCAACGGAAACGTGACCTTAGTTCTATTCCATAAATCCCTGCAATATTTCAAAAAGCGTTTTCCTTGTAAGACATTATAGCATCTATTGTTTTGCACAAATGAAATGTTTTGCTTTCCAAAGTTGTGTACCTGTGTATTGATGTGTGCAGGATGACTGCATTTTATCCAGTTAGGTGTCATACAGTTGCAGTGCTCTCAGTTTATGAATCACTAAGGTTTTCATATATTTTTTGTATGTGTTTTATTAAAAGTAGGATGATCAGCGATTCTGTTGCTAAAACAGTGCCATTCAGTAGATTTTCAATCTTGCGTTATGCAGTATTATATTCAACAGACAATTTAAAAAGTATAAAGTACTGCTATTAGCTAGAATTGAACTACTACATTCTTTACCATGGAAGTTTTTCACTGATGAAACTGGCACTGGTTTTTTGTAATCAGTGGAGAAGTGTTCTGTTCATAGCTGCCTTAAAGAGAGGCTTAGTCTTGTATCTATCTTTTTTTAAGTGCAGTTTCAGTCCTGCAGAAATGAGGTTTCCACTATGGGACAAAATACTGCACATCTTACAGTGCACACAACTTACTGATCTTATGATCAATCCATACTAATCACAGGACATTTTCCTATTAAATTCAGTGGATACTGGATCAGGCTCTTACATAAGATTAATCCTTGGAAGAAGTGGTGTTCCAAGCTGGCCTAACTGTGTTCCTGCTAGAACCAGAGAAAATATGCACCAGCAGGTGCCCCTCTGGGGTCCATATTAAGACTAGTGTTATTTAGTATCTTCATTAATGATATAGATGAAGGGATTGAGTGCACCCTCAGCAAGTTTGCAGATGACACCAAGCTGAGTGGTGCTGTTGACACAGCTAGAGGACAGGACATCATTCAGAGGGACCTGGACAAGCTCAAGAAGGGGGCCCATGGGAATCTCATGAGGTCCAACAAGACCAAGCGCAAGGTGCTGTGCCTGGGTCAGTGCAACACCTGGTATCAACACAGGCTGGGAGATGAGCAGACTGAGAGCAGCCCTGCTGAGAAGAACTTGGGGGTGCTGGTGGATGAGAGGCTGGACATGAACTGGCCATGTGCACTCACAGCCCAGAAAGCCAAACATATCCTGGGCTGCATCCAGAGCAGTGTGGGCAGCAGGTGGAGAGAGGTGATTCTGCTCCTCTATTCTTCACTGCTGAGACCCCACCTGGAGCTCATCCAGCTCTGGGATCCCCAGCACAGGAGAGACATTGACCTGTTGAAGCAAGTCCAGAGGAGACCACCAAGCTGATCAGAGGGATGGAGCATGTTTCCTGTAAGGAAAGACTGAGAGAGTTGTTTAGCCTGGAGAAAAGAAGGATTAAGGGTGACCTAATAGTGGCCTTCCAGTACCTGAAGGGAGCCTACAAGAAAGATGGAGAGGGACTTTTTACAAGAGCATGTAGGGACATGACAAGAGGGTTTCAAACTGAGAGCAGGTTTAGATAAGCTACTATAAAGTTCTTTACTGTGAGAGTGATGAGGCACTGGAACATGTTGCCGAGAGAAGCTGTGGATGCTCCATTTCTGAAGTGTTTAAAGCCATGCTGAAGGGAGCTCTGAGCATCCTGGTCTAGTCAAAATTGTCCTGCCTATGGCAGGGGTGTTGGAACTATATGATCATTAAGGTCCGTTCCAACTCAGGCCGTTCTATGACTCTGTGATTACAGAGTTAGGCCAGTATCACATTATCTGCTGGCTTGACCTGAGGCAGAGACATTGAAAAACCCTATTTTAAGAATGAAAAGCAAGCAGGATTTAGTCTGTGCTCTGTGCAAGCTACACAGTATATTACGTTTACTGTCCACTTACAATGGTACATAACACATCATGTTTACTGTCCAGTGATTATGGTATGTAACACATCATGTTTACTGTCCACTGATTATGTGTGTGTTAAAGCATGACCTTGGATTCACATCACAAAGCTCATTTGTAGCTCATTGATAAATACAATCAATTAAACCACGTAAGAGATGAAATGTAGCAGCTTAAAATTTTTGTGCCAGATATACTGCCCTCAGTCTCCCAGCATAACGCTCACACCATTGGGAATCCTGCTGTGAGCAGGAAGAGGACAATATACATCCCCTTGCAACAAGTTTCTTGGCACTGTTCATAACCATAGAAGACACATGAATCACATTTGGTACCTCATGGAGAACCTGTAAATGGCCTTCTTTTATCAAACACTGTAAACATGTTTAGTTTTGCTCTTCACATGAAACACAAATGTGAAAAATGATCATAAATGATGAAAACATTTTCCTTATGCCCACCCGCTAAAGCCCTAAACACCTCAGTGTGTTACAAGAAGATGAGTGTTTTACAATACAAGTCTTTTAGAATACAATCTTTTTTTTTTTTTAATGGTAAATAATGCAACAACACATATATCACAGTACTATCAAGTAGTGGCATCTTCACCTTCACCCAGGGCGTAGTTGAGCTTTATGACCGTGCTGATAAAGTCACCAAGTTCTACAAAATCTGCAGTGATAATATTCACACCACTTTCTCCTGCCTTCTGAGTTCGAACCCACTCCATCATTGCAGGAAGAGCCCTAAGGAGAAAAGAGGAACAATAATTAGTCATAAATCAACGAGACAAATGCATTAAGGCAGGATTTACCAACAGTGACTCCCACTGATCTTACTTGATTTCTAACTTTCTAAGTTTTCTCCACTGCCATGTAAGAAAGGACTCAGGCTTTTTGAAAACTCTTTTTTTTTTTTTTTTTTTTTTTTTTTTTTTTTGTAATTTTCATTCTCTGTGGAAATATGTTGATTGTATTTCAACTTCTCAGTAGAAAAGAATGGAAGGAAGATCATATAGGCTCAGAGTAATTATTGATTTTGCCCAAGGACAAGGGAATGGACCAGATACCTTTTTGTTATCATCTGACCATATGACTCCATGGGAATTTTTATGGAAAAAGAAAAAACAGAGCACTCAAGCCATTTAAAGAATGTTTGACACATTCAAGGAAAATAATAAAATAAATAAAAGGTGAAAATAATATTTTGAGAGACACTGGAGCAACCATAACTTCTACAGTGTAAGTACAGCATACACTACATACCTTTTTCTTCCCCAGTATTGATATCCCAGCCATGAATTATATTTAATCCTATCAATTCTTTTCTTGGATGTCATATTATTATTATGTCAGATCCTTAGCATGGGAATACTGGAGTGTAAAAGATGTCTGCCTAACTGGGTTTGTGAATGTACAGAAATTTTTCTGACATTTTTCTGCTCTGTGAAAATACAAAATAATAATCACAAGAAATATCTATGGAAAAATAAAAGGATCCTTAGGCCTGCTAAGGATATCAAGCAGCAAAATCCAGTTTTCATAAGAAGGAAGTCAAGAGAATTCAAAAAAATAAGGTACTGATTTTTCAGAGAAAAGGGATTTTTCAGAGAAAGGACATTTTTCAGAGAAAGGGTAATTGACCACTGGAACAAAATCCCAATGGCTGTGACAAAACTCTGCAGCACTTTGAGTCCTTAAATCAAGCCTGGATATTGTGCCAAAATTACACTCTTGGTCAACCTCAAGCTGCTGAGTTAAATAAAAGAACCTAAGGTCTGGGAGGGCTACAGTCAGTTTAGATGAACATTGTGTTCTCCCTTTGCTCTAAGATCTATAAATATGTAATTGCCCCTCTGCCAGCATGTTGTGCAGCCTTTTTCACAGCGGCAAGGTACATGTAAAATTTTGGTCTGACAATAACTTAAATCAAGCTGAACATGCTGAACCTAAATCTGCTTTCAAAAGCTTTAGATCTAAAGAAAAGAGAACTATTAGCAGACACAGATTGTACTTATCAGTGGCTACTAGAATTAGTCAGTTTTTAAAAGAGCAAAAAAACCCAAGCAGTTATAATTATACCCCTCTATGATTTTACAGGAGAAAGCACAACACTAACGTTTTGCTTCATCAAGATGTGCTTGAATCTATCATAAGATTCACATCTAAGGCCAGAAAAATATTTTATTTCAGTCGTTGATTCAGTATGACTGAATGCACACCACGTCATAACACTGAACTTAAGCATTCTGCTGTTCATGAACCCAGCCAGCACCTGTAGATTTAAGTCTATGCAGTCCTAGGAAGCTGCACTCTGTTGAACTCTAACAGGCACAGGTCAGGTGTTAAATACCCAGCAGTGCCTGGGCTGCTTGAAAAGATCTGCAAGCAGCCAGAACCAGGACAGATCTCAGCAGAACAGCATGGACCACCAAGGTGATAAAAGGCAGCTCAGAGCAGCTCTAAACTCCACTGCATCTTCACATGTGAGATGTACTGCCAAACTCTGGACAAAGACACAAGGTTGAACTTAAATAATGGCAGTATGTTGCCTTTGTATTTAATACCATCCTTTTTAAGCCCAAAGAGTTTGGGGTTTAAAAGTGAACTGATTGATTGTAGGCAGGCACAGATTTTTCCTTCCTTCCTTCTGTATAGGTTGATAACCTTGATATTTTGCTCCCCCTTGAGGCATAATTAACTTCTTTTGGTGTCTTTCATTTGTTCTGGAGCTGTTTCTGATGTAATTCTCTCTTCAGACCATAGAGTTTGCTGTCCATACACTTACCCATATTGATCAAAATACTGTTTTCCTTTTCCTAATGTGTTCTTATTAAGCCAGCCTTCAACAAACAGTCATGCCTCCTTTTGATTAGTGCCTTATCTTAAAATCAGTCTGTCCTGCCATTTCTTCTACAGTTAGGCTTGACAGCTGAATGGATTATTTCTCTTTTACCGATATTTCACACAGGACATAGCCACATGACCCTATGCATATTGTTAGATAAAGTCATGGAAATCTTTTGTTCATGAGACTAGATTAATTAATACAAAACCCCATACAGATCATCTTGCTCCTATAGTGCCATCTTGAAAGTGTAAGAAACCACATGTTGTCCAGTTTCAGTACAAATATCTCACATGCTCACAATAATTATTAGAATAAGCCAGATTTAACGTTCCTCAGGGTGCCTTTGTCCTGGCAGTACAAACCTTGTTCATCCCTTACTTTTCATTTCCAAATTGTGCCTCAAACTAGTGATTGCTCTCACTAAGGGTTTTAGTCAGGCAAACAAACCACCTACATGACTGTACTCATGGAAACACAGCATGTGCCATGGTCTTCATAGATGTTCTCTGTTGGACATGGGGGAAGCTTCTAGAAGCTTCTCACAGAAGTCAACCCTGTAGCATACCCCACTACCAAAACCTTGCCATGCAAACCCAATCCATCTTGCAATGTTGATAAGAAATTACTTTACACATAAGCATATAAGCCCAAGCCTCTCAGCATGCCAACCCTGACAGCATCACTGCCTCTGTGTTTGGCAGATCCCGGCTCTCCTGAGGAGGATGTCCATGAAGGATCTTACTGAAGCTCTGGTACCAATGTGGCACCAGTCTGGGTTCAGATCCCAGCTTGCAAGGACTGAGGACAGCCCAGACATGTGAGCACAGACCACACTTGTAGATGATCAAGGTTTGTAATCTCTGCTGTTACCCCAATAACTACAGAGGCGTGGTCATACTGTAACTACACTCAAAGTCCATTGTGTCAGAGTAATGATTTTTCCTAAAAAAAACCAGTGTCATGCTTGTAATAATGACAGCAATGCCACCACTGAAGTTGCATGCAGGACAGGCTCTGGCTCTCCTGAGGGTAACCTCAAGCCTTTCAGTCCTCCAGTGACTCAGCTGCCTCTGCTGTAAATGATACAGTGAAGGCTGGATGAGTTGATCAGGAGTCCTACTGGCATCAGAGATGTGTTGTCAGCACCTTGAGTGAATACTCTGAAGGCCACAGAGGATGAAAAGTGTTACCTTAATATGCTACAAACTAAGAGGCCAGGCAGCAGGAAAAACTGACAGATGCAGAATACCTGCAGCCCTTTAAACTTACTGAGTTTGCTGCCTTCCACAGCTAGTACAGTCCAGCCCTTATGCCCACTATCCCAGTTCTCAAAAGGAATAATTTCTAATCCCTAAGGGTTTCAAAGCCACGTGTAGCCCTGAGGCACACACACAAGAAGGGTGCTGCTTGTCTTAGCCTAGAGGCAGGGAGGAGTTGGTAGGGGTGCTCCTTAGCAAGACCTGCTCCAGGAGAAAGAGAGGAGTCTTTTCCTCTCACGCCACTGTCTGGGGCACTGTTTTCATCCTGCTGCAGCTCCACTGGGTTGGGGTTGGCCAGATCTGACCCTGCCAGGCAGCACTGCCCCACAAACCAGCATCTGAAGTTGACTCCCTTTTCCACATCCCTGGCAGAAGCGGAGGAGCTAGTGACACTGGTAGTGCAGGGAGGGGAAAGACACAGGACTGGTGGGCTTTAGCTGTGGCAGGGGAGGACCAGGGAATGGCACGTTACCCGGGTTTGACAATGGATTGAGATCAGGAATCTTGGTGATAAATTTTCTGTCCTGAAGGAATATGTAGAATATCTCATTTCCTTGCACTGACTGGAAACTAGGAGGTACCAGACTGCTGCCGCTCCCTCCCAGGATGACGGGAGGAAAGTGATGTGACTGATATGATGTGGAAGGACCTCATAGGAAGGGCTCTGGTCCAGCCTCAGCCAACACCACTGCACCTCGGCATCAGTAGCCAGATCCATCCCACCACCCACACTGCCCAGCAGCCTTCTGGAGCGACCTTTGCACCTGCCAAAAAGATTGCATGAGAAGGGAAAGAGTGGAGGAGACCTGCATAATAGGGACCTATTGATGCTGGACAGTGCAATGTCATGCAGAGATACTTAACGTGGCTTATTCCTTTTGAGACCAAAGCATTTATCTCTAGGTGGCACCTCAATAGGTCAATCAGAGCTACTCATAATTTGGACATGACCTGGGTATCAGGATGGCTTACATCATGACTGCTAACATCGCTGTTTTAAGCCTTTTTTTTTTGAGGAGCCATGTACTTGCCCATACAGTATTGCTATAGTGATTTTCATTTACAACCCGGTAAAATCTAGGCTCAGCTTTGACACTTATTTTATTACCTCTATTTTCCCTGTTCTGCTTGCTTGCCCCTATAAGCAGAAATGTGCACAGATTTATTTTTAAATTTTTCTCTTCTTTCAGCAATAATTTTCCGATGCATTAAAGGAACTCAACGGAGAAATACTGACCTAAAGTACAAAACAGGCATAGACCTTTTCAAAGCTATTGAACATTCAAGGCCTCTCTTTTCTTTAAATCTATCAAAGCTCTCAAACGGACTTCAATGACGTTGAATTTTGTTTAAAAAATAGTAATTAAACATTCAAGTAACTTCAGTTCAAGCAGCAAAACTGTGAGTCCCATTAAAAGCTTTCAGAAAAAAAACATGACCCAATTAATTGTATTAAAATCTGCTTTAGAAAAGCTGTTCATAGGTTATTTTAGTTCAGAAAGAGGGTTGATCGTTTGGTTTTTTTTATGTCTGAATCATCAAAGGCTGACAATGTGACAGAAGACTAATGACAGCAGTGCTCTAAGACAGGACCTCCCATGGTGAAACAGCCATTCCTCTCTGCAGAGCTTTCAGGGGAAAGGAGGAGAAAAAGCAGCTTTGCAAACACAAAACAAAAGGGCTGTTTGCTGTTTAGAGTTTGATCACTAAAGGCAGAGAACAGGTTTTCTTTGGGAGTGCAAGGAGCCAGTAAGAGAAATTGGTCTTATTCACAGAGTGTGATGCTGGCTAGCATTAAGTCCCCATTACCAATAACACCAGTGAGAACTGCAGCAGGCCCCTTTGTTCAGGGCAAAGTGACATGTGGCATTTCTTCCCCCTCCAGTGAAGCGCACACTCTCCCTCCCTGTAGCCTTTTTATAAAGTTGGTGTTACTGTTCAACAAAAAACAGGACCCCTCTGCACGAGGACGTACTCACACGACCCTGAATAGGAATCCCTATACCCCTTAACTTCCCCCCACTCCATCCAATTTTACGAACCTTTGCAAGAACACTGAATTCTGGAGCCATAACTCAGCACATCCTGACTTTGGCTTTTCAAGGATGCTGAGATTCATCGCTCTAGTGGGAACATTGGATGTCTTGTATGTCACTGAATCATAAAAAACACGACTGGAAAGAACTCCGAAAAGTCATTCAAGTTCATCCAGCCCACCTTGAGCAGGATCAGCTACACAAAGATCAGTTATACAAACCACTCCTGGAAAATTTTCAATTTAATCAGTACTTACAAGCCCCCAGTGACGGAGATGTCACAACCTTTCTCTGTATTCAGAGCATCCCTGTTTAAAAACGTTATATATCCTCATTGTCTCCAACTGGACTAACCACAAGTGGATGCCACTAAAATGATGGCATTAAGGCATGCTGCCCAAGAGTGTTCACCATATCCTCATTCTGCTCCTGCTCAAGATTTACTCTTCATCAGTAAATAAGCTTCCCTGCAGAGGATGAAGCTTAGGTACCATTCCACATTATATCATTCTACCATAATTTTCTCTGTAGTAAAACTAGTTTAAAAGGTCCTCTTTTATGTGCCAGCTGTTTATTTCTGCTCCCTGATCAAAATTTACAGTTCTCTCAGTTGTGCTAATAGATCTGTAGAGGCAAAATAAAAACAGCACATGGAAAAGGTCTGGATTTACAGAAACAAAACAAATATTTTTGCTCCCTCTCTGTCCCTAATTCACTGACAAGATTTGATTTATAACAGGTCTTCCCAAACTGCTGAATTGAGTCAAACAGGGAACAAATGAACTGAAGCATAGAGATTTACATGAGCTCCACACAAACAGAGTGGGAAGGAACTCCACAAATGCACTTCCATATCGCTCAGATCCTCTCTAGGCAGCAATAGTCTTGTCATAAATTTGGTACTACCAAGGTCAGACTGAACAGAACCAGAAAATTTGGGCAACACTTGGTAGGAATTTCTTTCCCTGGATCCTGAATGAGAGTTCAGCTGACATGTTACAAGAACTACCTTCATTAACCTCCAACACTGAATTTATTCTTCTGAAAAACTTGTCTGTAATTCAGACATCTCCAATTGCTTTATACAGTTTGCAATCCCATCTAATCAGACGACACAAACAACTGTGCTGGGGTCAGATGAATCTTCTAATGTAACTGATCTTAGCAGCATACTGTGTAGAGTCACCAGCGGCCAGATGTCTTCTCTCCATTACTGAGCTGTTGTTGACTTTCTGGGTCTCATTTTTAAAGAGAGGCAGAAATGAGCTCAAAATGGATAGTCCTACCCTCCCTTGAAAGAACATTTCAGATGAATGTATTGAACCTACACCTCTGTCCTTGTACAAAAATGAAACAGGATATTTAATAGCAGCAAATGGTGGTTTCTGGAGGTGATTAATGTTCAACATCCTATTTTTCCCTGATTCCCTGATATTTTTAACTGTTTCTTCTAGAACATTAACTAAGAGCATTAGGAATGCAGACAGCAGGAAAAGGATTCAGTGGACATTGCAGTACAAAAGATCTCACTAAGGAGACAACTGTAATATTTTGACTATTCTCTTGGTTAATGTAGTAGGGAACAAAAGTGGCAATGCTAGAGCTAAAAGCTTGAGCTGCTACCACACATAAGTGTGGCATTTAGCTTTTACATCAAGACTGAAAAAGGCCTTGTAAAACAAGACTTATGCTAGTATGGAAAATGCATAATAATCCATGGAATAACAGGAAAAATACTAGCTACTGTGAGGATGCCTCTGTTCAAAGGCTGGTTTTTCTCAGTGATCCAGCAGATCAAATTAGACAAGCTCATCAACTGCTCCTCTAATCCGGACTTGTGCAAAGCATTTGACATGGTCATGACATACTTGTCTCTAAACTGAGGAGATGTTCAACTGGTGGATGGACCACTCAGCGGATAAGGAATTGGCTGAATGGTCACACTCTGAGAGTTGTGGTCAATGGCTCAATGTCCAAGTGGAAAGCTGTGACAAGTGGCATTCCTCAAGCGTTGGTATTGGGACTGGCGCTTTTTAACATCTTTGTTGGTGACATGGACAGTGGAATCAAGCGCACTCTAAGCAAGTTTACTGATGACACCAAGCCCTGTGGTGCAGTTGACACGCTGGAGGGAAGGGATG
>VZRE01010464.1:3443-26830 GCA_013396775.1 Cephalopterus ornatus | reverse complement strand
TCCTAAACCCGTGCTGGCTGGGTCTGATCCTTTGTCCATCCTGTAGGTGCTGTGTGATTGCACCCAGGATGATCTGCTCCATAACCTTGACGGGCACTGAGGTCAGGCTGACAGGCCTGTAGTTTCCTGGGTCCTCCTTGCAGCCCTTTTTGGGGATTGGTGTGACATTCACCAACTTCGAATCATCTGGGACCTCCCCAGTGAGCCAGGACTGTTGGTAAATGATGGAGAGCCACTAGGCGAGCTCTTCTGCCAGCTTCCCCAACACCCTAGGACGGATCCCATCCGGTCTCATAGACTTGTGAGGATCCAAGTGGCTCAGCAGGTCTCTAACTGTTTCCTCCTGGTTTACAGGGGGGCTATTCAGCTTCCTGTTTCTGTCTACCAGCTCTGGAAACCAGTTGTCCCGAAGACAACCTGTCTTACTGTTGAAAACTGAGGCAAAGAAGGTGTTAAATACCTCAGCCTTTTCCTCATTTTTGGTGACTATGTTTCCCCCCATGTCCAACAAAGAATGGAGGTTTTCCTTGCCCCTCCTTTTGCTATCGATGTATTTGTAGAAGCACTTCTTGTTATCCCTAACAGAAGTGACTAGATTGAGTTCAAATTGTGCCTTTGTCTCTCTAATTTTCTTTCTACGTGACCTAACTATATTCCTAAACTCTTCACGAAGAGCCAGCCCTTTTTTCCATAGTTGGTAAGCTCTCTTTTTTCCCCTAATTTCCTTCAAAATCTCCCTGTTCAGCCAGGCTTGCCGTCTTTCCCACTGGCTCACCTTTTGGCACACTGGGACTGCCTGCTCCTGTGTGTTCAAGACTTCCTTCTTGAAGCATGTCCATCCCTCCTGGACCCCTTTGTTTTCAAGGGTTGTTTCCCAGGGTACACTCTGAACCAGTCTTCTGAGTAGGCCAAAATTTGCCCTCTGGAAGTCCAGGGTAGAAGTTTTATTGATGGCCCTCTTTGCATCCCTGAATATTGAAAACTATTATTTCATGGTCACTGTGCCCCAAATGGCCTGTGATCACCACATCTCCCGCCAGCCCCTCTCTGCTTGTGAACAGAAGGTCTAGCAGGGCCCTACACCTAGTAGGCTCATTTACCAGCTGAAGCAGGAAATTATTCTCTAGGAATCTCCTAGACTGCCTCATCTCTGCTGTGTTGAGTTTCCAGCAGACATCTGGCAGGTTAAAGTCACCCACGAGAACAAGGGCTGGCGATTTTGAGACACCCACCAGCTGCTTGTAGAATAATTCATCACCTTCATCAATCCTGATTGGGTGGTCTGTAACAGACTAGGATATCAGCCTTGTTGGCCTTCCCTTTGATTTTAATCCACAGGCATTCAACCTTATTGTTACTGACTCCAAGTTCTACAGAGTCAAGAGTCTTTCTAACATATAGAGCCACCCCTCCACCTCTCCTACCTTGCCTATCCCTTCTGAAGAGCTTGTAGCCATCCATGGCAGCACTCCAGTCATGTGAGTCATCCCACCACGTTTCCGTGATGGCAACTACATCACAGCTTTCCTGCTGCACGATGGCTTCCAGCTCCTCCTGTTTGTTACCCATACTGTGTGCATTGGTGTACATGCTCTTCATCTGGGCTACTGATATCACTTCTAACTCTGGCTTTCCACCCTTAGGCTCATCTCTGGAGAGCTTGGTTTCAAACCGTTCCCCCTTCAAACCTAGTTTAAAGCCGTCCTGATCAGCCCTGACAACTTATGGGCTAGAGTCCTTTTGGCCTTGCTAGACGGATGAAGCCCATCTGACTATGGCAGGCTAGGTACTGAAGAATTGGCCCCATGGTTGAAAAAACCAAAGTTCTGCTGGTGGTACCAATCCTTTAGCCACCTATTGATAAGATGGGTTTTCCTACTCCTCTCCTCATTCATCCCTGCTACTGCAGGAACTGAGGCGAATACCACCTGTGCTCCTGTCCCATTAACTAATTGACCCAGTGCCCTGAAGTCCTTTTTAATTACCCTGGTACCTCTTTCATTAATGTCATCAATGCCAGCAGTGGATAATAATCAGAGGGCAGGATAAGCTCGGGGAGTCTTCTACTAACATCCCTCACCTGTGCCCTGGGAAGGCAGCAGATTTCCCTGTGGGGTGGGTCCGGTTGGCATATAGGGCCTCCAGTTCCCCTCAGAGGAAAGCTGCCTACAACAACTACCCTTCTTTTTTTCTTTATAGCTGTGGTTCTAATCCGTCTGGTAGGCAGGGCGCAACTGGGAGACCCTCCAGGCAGATCCTCTTCTTGACTGTCCTCTGCCTGACTCTCTGGGTCCAGGGCCTCATACCTGTGTTCTCTTTATGCGATTCAAGGTATCAAAGAACTTAAAGGCTTTGCAAGAGTTCATGTGAGCGAAACTCTTGGGGTCTTAAATAAAAGTAAAATGCCCAGGCAAGTGTTTGTCTTTAGACCCAGCACTTTACACCACGTAACATCATCTGTATCATTACTTTCTTTTGCTTCTAGTGCTCTCAGGATTTGAGCAAACAGAATTGAGCTCTGCACAGTCTGCACCCCCTCCTGGCACTTGTGACTGTTTTCAGGAGGGCTCCAGTAGGGTGCAGCTGCAACCTGAAATCATGCTGTTGGGAAAGCAACCTTGTTCTAGTGGCTGAATTTCAGCTCAGGCTCTTTTGTTTGGCCCTTCCGTGAGCTGTGCTTTAGATAGGCTGATTCCTGTACCTTGATGATCCTGACCTCTCTGAGTTGACTTCAATTCCCTGCTTGACCTTGAATCACTCTCATGAGTACAGAGGTGTCTGGTGATGACTGGAGTCCATGGTTGCTCTCACTGGCTGTGGTTTGCTCTTCTCATTCATGTTCTGTGGAACTGTCTTTATTAAGGATATTGAGGGAAGGGAAGCTCTTGTGGAAGAGGTCTTGTCTTTCTGACAATGGCCAGAAGAAATGAGAAATACAAACAGTTGTTTCTCTTTGAAGGTCCTTCTCAGCCTCTGGCACGTGGGGGAAGGACCTGTTGAGCCTGAAGATAGAGCTGTACCAGGCAGGCATTCATAAGCCTATCTTCTCTCAGCGCAGTGAGGGCTGTAGACCTTAGTGTGCCAAAGAACTCCAAGCAGCTCCCTGCCTCTCATGGATTAAAAGGCCATCTGTCCATCTTTGTTCATTTTTCAGGGACAGATTCCCTGCCAATATATATGAAATTTCTACTATTTTGGGTTGGCAGTTCAAATAGTCTAAATGGGCTAGCAGTTCAAATAGTCTAAATGACAAGCATTGCATCACTGTTTGCCACTGAACCCCAAATCTTAAAAGCTTTCCCTAAAATATCCCACCTGTACTAAGTTCCTGCATCTGAACTGGGAGGTGGCTGATTTTCTTCTTTTTGGTCTATTTTGTCCAAAAGACATTATCTAGAAGATATTTACTTGGATGCCTCTGGATTTGTTAGCTGACTCCTCTGCTTCATTATTGATGAAGAGACTTAACTTCATTGTAACCTGCTTCATGCACAGTGGGACATAATACATACCGTACCTGTAGAAACTAAGGCTAAAATAACAAGAACAACCTTTAAATAACTCTTATGGCTCATTAGCCAGACAATAACAGCTGGTGGGTAAAAGATACACTCACAGAGATCTCACAAAAAAAACCTCAAAAAATGAAAACCTCTAAAATTATTGGCATGTGTGTTATTTGTGGAATTAATAGACAGTATTTTTTCCACATGGTATGGTTGTTAAGAATGGCATGTTCGGCCTGGCCTCATCTTTATGTTGTGTAGGAACACTCTCTGAGATACTGATCAAATTAATTGAACCTGTACTGTCCTTCATTATTTGCAGAACTCCAAATGATATGCTTATACCTGAATAGTTAATGAGTCCCCTGGACTCTTCTCTTTCAATAGGAAGAGCTTTAAGTTTCTCCCTTTCTGAGCAGCGAGGAGTCAAAGAGGAGAAAAAACCTATGAACTAGGGGAGAAAAGGAGGTTAAGGTTCACATTTGCTGTTTCTAGGGGGGAAGTTTTTTTTCTGTGTATGTCCTTTCTCCTACTGTCTAGGAATTTGTCCTGATGGATCCAAGAATCACAAAAGACATCTCTGAAGACTGTCTAGTACAAGTCCCAAACCAGAGTAATCCTGAACAGGTTGCTCAGGGCCTGACCCATTAGCTCTCAGCTGACTCATCATCTGCCTGAAAGCAAATGTTCATACATTCCTGTTTTTCTCTCCTATTAAAGAAAACTCTCCATTATAGAATCATAGAATTGTTTAGAATGGAAAAGACCTTTAAGAACACTGAGCCCATCTCTGGTCTTCTGGCCTGTTCTGCCTAAAGAACCATACTCACCCATCACAGCCCTCCAGGCATATGAGCCTGGAGGAATCATGTGAGGCACCATGTCCCCATGATCCAAAGGAGATCATAACCATGTAACTGCACACAGACTTCTAATTACTCCTGTTCGTTCCCCATGCTGCATGGATCACTATTCAAGCACTTCAGAGATGCACCCAACTTTCTCCATGATGCTGTCCTGTATGAACATCCTTAGCTGTGGATATACTCTGGGGCTGAGCCCTCTTCTGCCTTGCACTGTTGAGTGTGAGGTCTTTCTTCTCCATGTCACCATGCTGTCAACCCACTACACCACTGCCTTACTTAGCTGGTGTTGTCATTCCACCCTCCCCTAATAATTCCTAATTTAAAGGTCTCCTCACCAGGTTACCAAATCATTGACATAGATGCTTTTGTTCCATTTATGTGAATTCAATCTGTCTAGCAGCCCATGATACTTGGAGAGGGTCCATGATTGTAAAAACCTGTTGTCACCTTGAGTTTTGCAGCAGGCTTTAGATTTGCAGGATCATTCTGCTCTTCCTCAAATGTTCTCCCCCCCTTCCTGTTCTCTTTTAGAGGCAATACTGAAGAGAATGCCACTTCAGCACCCATGTCCTTGACTATCATTCCCTGGTGGCATTACTTACCTTTCAGGTCTCCAAAGGAGACGTTGTCTGTGCCCACATGGATATGTAGTGGGGATGTAAGATTTCTGAAACTCTTCTGTCTTCAAACTATCCTCAGTGTCCTGGATCCCTCTAAATCTTCCTAGGCAGCATCAGGCTGGCAGCTGGAGGCCTCTATCCTGCACAGTAGGGAGTCTCCTATTGTTATTACTCACCACTCATTTCCTTCTGGTGCTACCATTTGATTTAGGCTCAGTTGCCTACAGTGCTGTTCTGAAAAGAACTCCCAACCCCTCATCTGATACCATGGCACTAAATCTATTCCGAAGTTGCTGATCTGCAACTGCCTTTCCTCTGAAGCAGCTGCCTTTCCTCTTGGTGCCAGAAGTCCTTCATGGGAGTCTTCTTTTCCCAAGCCACTGAGCACAGGCTCTGAATGCTCTTCCATCTGTGCAATTGGGTGTTCAGACTCTTATGGGGTCTTGGAGAGGATTCTCTCCTCTTTTCTGTAATCTCTGACACTGTGCAGACTTCCAATCTCCTCTTGCAGCTCTCTAACAAGCATTCATCTCCTGCAGGCAAGAAGACCACTTCCCCTGCCGCAGCCTCCCAGAGGTGCCCCAGGCTTTTCCTGCAGTCCTGGATCTACAGCACTGCATCCATACTGGGGAGCTCAGCATGTGCCAGGGCCTGCTGCTGATGTACTGTGCTGCATCACCATCAATGCTGAGTGCACACGGACTGTCCTCAGCACAATTTCTGAATCCCTGCTATTTGTTGTTCCGTGCAATCTGGTGCATCTGTTTGCATCTCTTGTTATAGCAGCACAGCCCAATTTTTAATTCTGTGTGACACAGTGCCAACTTAAGTGGCGGAGATGAAAATCTTTTCTTATTCCTGAGAAGCATGGAAATCGTGCAGCAGAAGGAAAACTCAAATGGCACTCCTTCAAAGCAGAGGTTCGTTCTCTTCCACTCTCTTCCTATCTCTTTAGAGCTTCACCACCTTTTCATCACTTCTATTTCAGTGCAGCTGATAAAAGCCCAGGCCTACAAATCTATTTGCCATGCAAAATTTTTCTTAGGGCTCATCAGGTGGTTGTAGCTGCTTCAGCGGTAAGGCAGTAACTGCAATAGGGAAGAGGATTCTTCCAGCATGCCTGACTCCTAGGAGCATTACATTTGATGACTTTAGTGCAAAAATGCACGCAAATGCAAAATCTGAGCTGGTGTTTGATGGGAAAATAGCAGTCCCATTCAAAGCTGTGATATAGAAGGAAGGACTTCCCTGTTATCAACAGGCTCATTCCTGGATGGGGTGTGCTGAAGTAATTTGCCTTCTAGTTTGAGCTTATTTTAGAGACATCTCTAGTTAGGTCCTAGAACAGCTTTCTTCCATGTGCAAATATGGACATTGCTACTATTGATGTTCTGTGGGCAACTTTCATAGACAGAAAGTGAAGGAGAAATAAAATTCTTTTCTGCACAGTGATGGCTGAATGAATGAAAGCTACTATCCAAAGGCTAGGCTAGATGAAAGTGTGGGACCTAAGGTCAGAACAGGTCATGATGATCTGTGTGTCTGTTGGGAAGGACGGAGAAAAGAGAGAACTTGGCTTGGAATGAGGTAGAGGACAGGGAAGTATGAGTACTTCTGGTAATAATGAGAGGAGAAAGTCAACTGTACTCTCAGGACAGAGGACTGAATGGAAGAGTAGGCTTGGAATTAGCAGATACACTGTTTTCTCTCTAAAACACACTTTGAATATGTAAGATGTTGAGATACATTCTGTAAACAGAGCAGCTTCCAAGAAAATCTGGCTTCTTCTTGCTAATACATCAGCCTAAAAAACTCCAAAGATGGATTTGCTGCTTATTCCAAGAAAGTCAATAATATCACACTGGGAATAACTTGGAGTCAGACAGGGATTAATGTAACATGGCAGGTGTAAGACTTCCAAGCTTCATGCCATTTGCTCACAGAGACCATGGGATCACTGTAAGAATGCCAACAAACAGGCTTGAGAAGCTCGTGAAAATGAGGAGGGAAATACCAAGCTCCAGGGTATAGGAAAAATAAGACTTTTCTGTGTGGCTGTTGTACTCATGACATTGGTTAGTATGTTTTTTTCATCTGCTCCGTTCCCACTGTCCCTGGGAAAACGGCCACAACAGTAGAGACATGAGTCCTTGAATTAAGCTGAGAGAAATATGGCAATGAGACTAGCAGGCTAATCAGATTGAAAAAATACCTTTCACATGGTCTTTAGAGACATCACTTGTAAACTACAGAGAACTAGGGTTGGTGGGTTAGTGGAGGAAAGCAGCTAGTAGGCCTTACAGCTAGCAGCTATAAGATCTCTTTGATGCAGCTCCCAATATAACCTGTGAGGTACCTTGTTTAAAAAAATTTTAGAAAAATGTGAAATTTAAACCCCAGGTTGTAAACGTAATAGGAATGTTCTTTGCTCCAAGACTCAAAATAATTGTACTTTGAGATATTCCTTTAGTCTAACATTAAATTTGACCTTTCTGTGAATTGTGACACAAACATGTTTAAAACAGATAGTCATACCCAAACCATCTCCATTATCAGCTAAAAAGATTTTTGTGTTATATTGTAGTTAAACTGTTTTAAACAAACACTCTCTCTTATTGTGCTGTTTTCATGCTATAGTGGAGATACTAAACAGACTGCACAAGTTTATCTTTTCTTCCTCCTGTGTAGAATATATGATTTTGCTGGTTTTCAACAGCTAATGCTTGAATATATAAAAAATACTTTGTGTATATGCAGATTGCCTGTCACAATATTTAGCTACTTTTAATTGTTTCTCACTAAAGACTGATTTTTTTTCCTGAACTCCTGTTATCCTTTCAGCTCTGAGAGGTACAGAATAGTTTAGTCATGATAATCAGGATTATTAATATACATCAGATTCTGATTGCTGTCTATTTACCCCACCAGCTACTTGAAGGGCAGTAGCAAGGGTGATGAGGCTAAATTATTCAGGCAGTGCTAGCCAACATGCAGTGTTCTTCAGCTAAGGTGTGGGAGGTTGAGTCGGTTTCAGGAGCAAAGCAGGGCCTGGGAGCAGAGGGGTGGGAGCCCCTTCCTTTCAAGAGATTTTCTAGAGTCTGCTGGACAAAGTGGCAACTGATCTGATTTAGTTTTGGGGTAGTGCTGCTTTGAGAGAGATGTGGGAGTAGAGAACTGCTTCTGTGAGTGTATGATCATATTTCTCCTCTCTTCTGATCTTCTCCAGTGTTGGAGACCAGCTTCATTATCTCTACCTCATGATACTTGAGTAAGAAAAAAAGTGCACATGTTTGTCAAAGGCTAGACTTATCCTTCTCCATTGACATTTGCTCCTTGTTAATTCCTCCAGGGACAATTCATGCCCAGTGTTTTCTACAAGTCAAGGGTAAAAGCCTTTTTTCAGGAGTCTCAAAGCTGGGGCTCAGGGCAGGCACGTGTTTGAAGCCATGGTCCTCCATGGAGCCCAGAGAGGGATTGCCTTGCTGTTCTGGAGAAAGAAGGGGCCCATTTCCATGGTGCCTGACACACAGCTGTGTTTGTGTAAGGTCAAAGGGCTAAGGAGAGACTGGGGGCCATTGTGAAGCAAGGGGCAGTCTTAGAAGATCAGGAATGAATGAGCAAGGCTGCGAAACTCATATGTAGTGTGCAGATCATGGGCTTAATGGGATTGGATCCCAAGCCCATTGCACTGAGCAGCTCCCAGAAAAACATCCCAGAAAAATGTTCTTAGCTACCATTTGTAGTTCAGTATTTCTTCCCCCATCACCATGTCTATGAGTTACTTTGATGTGTGGCTGACCTTGAAAGACAAGAGGTGAAATGAAACAAATTAAGATGAGGTTATAGTCCTGGGACTGCTGGAAACTAATGTTGTCTAGATCAGTGTAATGGTAATGTCACTTCGCAGTTTACCAACGTCAGTTTTTTCCTTATTGTAGTTGCTCTCTGTTTCAAAAAAAAAAAAAAAAGTATTTGTGTCCTAAGAAAAATGTACAAGGTTGCTTTGGTTGCTAAACCATTAGATCCAACTATTTCGAGTGTAGGCCCTAGAAGCTTTATTTATGTGCTAAGTGCCTGGAGCTAACCTATGTAATTTCTGAACTGTGAACAGAAGTTTTCTTTGTGAATCTAAGGTGTAAATTTTTGTGGGCTGAACAAACCTATAGTTTTTCTCACTTTTTAAATTTATTTTTATCAAGTACTCTTGTCATGTGTACAGAACATTGAATGAATGGATTGTACCTGATAAAATAATGAATTAATTTTTAGTCTGTTATTCTCTTCTGAAGCTCAATATTTTGTTGCATAGTGTGTTATCAAAGCTGTAATTACCCAGAAGATTATGGAATAAAAAGCAAATTTGGAATGTGCTTGAAATGGAACATGGAGTGGGGAGAGTGGAAAAATAGCAGATTTTCTTTGACACAGCCTTTGAAGATAACTTTTTAATAGACCTGTTTTTATACTAATATTCAGGCACAGCAACATGAGCTATGCTTGGTGTTTCACCAGGAAAGCTTGGATGAAAATATTCTGGTTGCACATTTTGGAAAGCTCCTTTTTTATACTTCACTTGTACAGTACAAAAGGCCTTTTAAAGAGAAATGCAGGGCACCACAATGGTACTGGAGAACGGGCTGCCAGTGCTAAATTTGTCAGCTGAGATGCCTTTCTGTGTCTGGAGCAGAAGGGGAAGATTTGGTGTAAGGAGAGATGCTGAAAGGAACAAAGGCTGCAAGATATGAGATACAAGAAGCAAAGCCAAGTAACTGATCTTCTAGAGCCTTCATAATTGTGAAAGGGCAGAACTACAGCCCTTAAGCGAAGATGTGGGCATGAGGTAGACTAGTTCCAAAGTCCAAAAATTACTCTCCACCAGCCTGTTGCTGCCAAGTGTGGCTTATAGAGGTGGTGCTATACTGTTGTCCTTCTCAAACCTCTAGCTTTAAGAGTTGTTTCTTCAGTAATTTCCAATTCTGCTCCTTCAGCAATCATTCAGCATGGCTCTCTCTTCTTCCCAGGACTTGTTGCATTAGTCACCTCTATTGCTTTAGGGCCTGAGAGTTTTCTGAGTAAAAAGAAAATGTTCCGGTGAAAAGTCAGACTGAGTTTTGCTGTTGTCATTTCTCTTCTGTGTTGTATGTGTTGAGACCTTCTTTAATTTCGATGCACAGCTCTCGTGGGACAAGGCAGAAGGGACAAGCTAGCCTTGTTTATTTCTTTTGTTATTTTGTTCCCCTGTTAGCAAGCATGGGCATCTAGGTTTATCTTCTCTACAACAGCAACAATCACACTCCCTATATGCTCCAGGCTTGATCAGAACAGATCAACCTCTCAGCCTTTTGGCCCTAACAAAATGCAATCTCCAAGTCCTGCTTACTTGGATGGAAGGGGAAAGATAGACTGATATAAAGCAAGAGTTCAGTACTTATGCTACCACAGACATACATCTTGAAGTAGCATGCTTTACTCTTGACACAGCCTTGCACTCCTGGTGATTGCAGTCAATTCTGTATCCACTTCAGTGGCTTGGGATTGTCCTCTGAGCCTGGCCTGTGCTTCAGGATATAGAGGCTGAAAACTTCAACCCAGTGCTCCTGGTTTTTTGTCCCCTCGCTGTCTCTTTGAGTCAGACACTGAAGTCATGCTGGAAGGAGAATATCTCTGATCTTCTTGGTGTTGCTTATTGCTGTGTCCTTGCTTACCTGTTTGGACACAGGAATTTCCTGACACCAACGTAGGTGTCATTTCTACTGGTGAGACCCAGGCCTGGGAAAAAATCGGCAAAAGCTAGACCTCCTGCAAGCAGCCTCAAGCTTGTGCCCTTACGGATAGAAATCCCTGCACTAGTTCAGTGTCTGGCTTGCACAAGGGGAACTGGAGATGAGATTCATTTCTTTGTGGTGGAGAAGATGAATGAATAACTTGTGTTTGATCATTTGCGCAAGCCCAGCTCAGGTGAACAGCACAGGGAACAGAAGTTGGTTACAGAAGTAGACATACGCTCTTCCTACCATCCCGGTGTCCCTGAGATATTGCTTTCGTGTTCCCTCAGCACTGACTCCAGTAGTCTAGGCATGGGATAGCAATGGGATATTTTCTACCTCTCAAGCAATATCCTATAGACCACAGCCACTGAGGGTCACCCTGGCTGCTGCATGGAGTGAGTTTTGGTCCAGCAGCTAAATAAGCCGTCAGTCATGACGAGAAAACAATCTCCCTTAACTCCCTTCTGGTTGGCACCTTTCTGCTATAAAATAAGCTCTCAGGCCTTCTTTGCTCATTCTCCTTCTAAGGATGAAGCCCTTTCAGTGCCCATTGCAGTTAACTTTCTGCCCAGGCTGATTTCATTTTGCATAGTGCACAACAGCGTTTGAGTGGTAGGGGTGAGAGTTGTGGTAGTGCAGCTTCTTATAATGACTGGACAAATTGTGTTTCAAGTGCTGAAAGTCCATCTCTTGAAGCTTTTTTGGTCTTTCCACATAAACCCCTTATGTGAGGCGTGGGCTATACTCTTCCCAGTTAGCAAGCAAAGCAACATGCTTTTTTTTGTTTTGTTTTGGGGTTTTGTTTGTTTGTTTGTTTTTTGTTTATTGGGTTTTTCTGAGCAAGATTGGAGGAGATCTTTGTGGGTTAGTCTTGTGCTTAGGATAGTGCCTTGCTTTTATGAAGAGGTGAGTTGAGAATACATCCCTAGCATTGCTATGTCCTGGGCTGCATTTGCAGGCAGTTTGAAGGCTTACTGTTGGCACCATTTTGAAAGAGCAGGCACCTCCAGGATGAAGGTTTTCTGGCAGTTTGTGTTGTGCAGCAATGCATAGTTTGGCACAGGAATGCAGAAACGAGTCTAGAATGCTCAGGGATGCCAAACAGGCAGCAACTTGCTTCCTGTGTCTTACTTTTGTTATTGAAAGGCCCTGAGACATCTCAGTTTTCTTTGCTAAGCACAGGATTACTGTTATGGAGCAGGATGGTATCTGGTAACAGCAATGTGTGTTGGGAGGTTCAGTGTGAGTTTCTATCTGTCACCCATTAAACGGGATCAGTCAGAGCTTAGAAGTGCATGTTCCTTTGTCTGAAGAGTATGAGTTGAACTTTCTGCCAAGCTAGGAAGTGTTGAACTTGGTGTGTCACAGGTGAAGCACTGCTGTTTTGGAAATCTAGACAAGACTCTGCAGAGAATAAATTCACAAGTGACTGGCCCTATGGTCTTTGAGCAAATAGACAGCAGAAAGTTCCATGATCCTCTGATCCTCTGTGCAAAGGGTAATCAATCTTTTTGCAGAAAGGCTGCAAAATAAAGAAATAGGTAACTGGGTCCCCTTAGTAAATCTTTAAGTGTGCAGGCTTGGTCACCCAGCTCAAGGGGGCATGGGATGGAGCTGGAGCTCCTGCCTTGGGCTGCAAGCTCGGCTTGCACTTTTATTGCATCCACGGTGGTGGCCTGTGTCCAAAATGTACCGTGGAAATAGATCTCTACAGCACCTGGTCAATGTGCCAGGGTTTCCTCACTGGGACGGTCCCTCAAACATGGTAGGGGCTAACCTAATGAGGTTTACTATATTTTTATATTGGTATTGGGAGGCAGTAACTCGTTATAAAGTCTGTGCTGAAGTGGATGCTGGGAAAGGTGACATTTAACTTTCCCAAAAAGTTCATTTCAACATGAATTTCAAAGCAAGTAATCTAAGAAGCCTGAGGAATGTGGAAATTCAGGCAGTTGAGAGACTAGGACGGCAGGGGATTGTAATTCTGGAGAGGTGGCTGGGCGTGCTAAACTCTGCACAGAGGGAATGACTTTTGGGCACTGGTTTACTCCAGGTACATCGGATATTATGTGGGTGTGAGGTAAATATGCTCTGGATTTTCAGGGTAGAAAATGTTTTTCTGCCTTATTAATGTGTCAGGCCTCATAACAACAACATCTGAGGTTTGTGTTTGTGTTTTCTGATTGTTTGTTTGTTTCTAATTTCCAGAAAGTTGAATGAATGGAGGTAAAGGACGTGGCTCCTTTCTATGCATCTTCCAAAAAAAAGGCAGAGAGAGGCAGTGCTGTGTAGTCCTGGGTCCAGTCCTCTCCCAAAGGACCTGTTGACTATTTCAAGCTCCCCACTAAGGGAGTCACTGTTTCCTACTTGTCCACATTGCCAGCTGGCTGCTGGTTATGGTTTGCATAAAGTTTTATCTGGTAGAATAAAGGAAACTTTTCATGTCTCCTGCTCTGAATTAGGGTACGTTTCTGGAGCCTGCTTTCTCCTCTCTAGTGGCCAAGACTCCCTAAGGTGAGCCCCATACAGGGATGCTTGTCAACATTAGCTTTCCATGCAGGCTTCCCTTGGTCATGCTGCCTGATGTATTTTGGGGCATAAAAAAGAGTTCTTGCGCTTCTCCAGGAGTGTGGACTCCATGTTACATTCAGATGTGCAAAAATCAGTATGTCACTTAGCATGTATGAACAAGTAGAACTTTCAGCAACAAGGAGAAGTTCCTTCAGTGGGTCACTTTAACAAGCAGAGCTTTGTTCAAACTGTTAAGCCTCTAAGGTTAATGGAGTTTTCAGGCATACAAATTTAACTGGGGTTGGATATCCTGAATGCTGGCAGATAGGCTCCCTCCAGAGGAGCCAGTTGGGACCTCCAGGCTCTTGCTCGGTCTCCATTTGAAATGCATCTTGCAGTTCCAGGTGAGAAACACAGATTGCCAAACTCTCCCTGTGCCAGGACATGTGCTGCACAAACAGTACTGTAGGCTCACCTAGCAGGCATGGCCTCACCTATATACCCAAGCTGAACCACTTGTCACTAACTGCTGTTACTCCTCTTACCAAGGCATGCAGATAGCCAGCAATGAAGACTTTTTTTTTTCTTGCAATGAGAATCTGCCGGCAGGAGAGTTGCTCCTGACTTCACTTTGTGAATGGGGATGTGCAGAGAGTTTGAAAATTGAGAGAGGGGTTTACATACGATTTTAGGTGGTGGAAACAGCAGTGCTCTGCAGCTTTTGCAGGAGAAATAGAGAGCTGCTTTGGGAGCATATCTTTTCTGTCAAGTGCAAGCTGGTTTGGGTGAAAAAGAGCAGAATATAGCCCCACATATTGCTGTTTGAATGGACCCAGGCACTGTCTGTGGAAATCTTCCTGAGGATGTCTGTTGTATGGGAGATCATAGCAAGTCATGTATCTTATTTTGGAGAGCCTGTATGTGGTGATTAGCACAACAGCATCCTGGTTCCTGACTAATGCTTCCTCTGGTAATCTGTGATGTTGAAAGCTGAAAAGCAACCATTTTACAAAAGCAAATGATAAAAATGTTGACATTATTTCCTCTTTGGAAAAAGCCTGCCTCTCCTTGGGAGCTATGATGTTTCCATGCAGTAGGCCAGAGCTCCAAGAAGGGTGGCTGAGTAAAATTAGAAATTGGGGTATCCATTAACTGCCTTTTTTTTTTTTTGCCACAGTGATTGGGGGAAGAAGGTATTTAGGTCTTTGCAGGGAAGAATGAAGAGAATTTGTAGGAAATGTGGTCTCTTTTTCTAGTTGGATGCCTGGATCCAAGGGTCAGCATTTGCACATTAGGGCAGTTCCGGGAGGGGAGTGACTATCATTTTACAGAATTTTCCTTCTACATATCTTTCTATGTGTTATCCCATGGAATTACCCACTCCGAATGCTAAAGGGGAAAAAAGTACTCTGGTCAAACAAGGGAGTGGTTTCTGCTGTAACACTTGAGATAAAAACATCTTTTTAACATGTGCATCCCACACGCCAATCTTCCCTTTTCTGAAAGCCACCATGTCTTCCACGTGGTAGAACTGGTTAACCAGGAAAGAACATGTCCCTTTTTCTCTTTCAGGTTTCTCATACAGAAAATTATATTGCAGCTGTATGGCAACAGGGGTTGGAGGAGTGGATGTGATCCACTAGATCCTAGACCTACTGTTAGCCACAGTGGGAAAGGACTCTGCCTTCTGTATGAAACTGGTGTGAATCCTGTTGCATTGTTGGTTTGTTCCTGTGTGGTTTAGAGAAGTCCATCTCTAATCCAAGACAGCTGTGTTCATGCAAACCATTTTAATTGCAGTATCCAGCTTTTCTCCACTTAAGTACTCCATCAGGATGGCTCTTTAGTATGTATTTCTAGTGACCTTCATTTTAATTGTCTAATTGCTTACAGTTAGACATTTGGATCATTCCTGTAGTGCATGCTAGCTTTGATTAAAACTGGTTTCTTTCCAAAAGTATTGTTTCTTCCTCTCATTTCTTTGCATAAGTAAAAGAAATACTTAGATGAATGCTGAGGTATTGTGAAACTTTGCTATGAAGAGCTGAGTTACCTCACTTCTTACTTTCTTGGGGAAGTTGGGTCTACTGCTTGCTGTGTCCACAAATGCTTGCTGTCTTATCAGAGCTCAGGGATGTGTTGGCCCAGATGTGGAATAGAGGAACAGAGAAGGGCCAGGACCTACCTTGTATCATCACCCAGAGGTGCAGTGGTGGAGCTTGAATGCGTCCTCCTCTTCCTGAGGGTTTGGCTCCGTGGTTCGGGGCCACCTTAGGTGTGGGGTGAAGACATTCAATTTTGAAGTAAGCTCTCAGAGGAGATGCTGATAATAAGCCTGATGGGAACTCCCCTGGACTCTGATTGCATTTGGCTTTTATGTTGAAGGTATGTGTCCCTCCTACCTGCTGTACTAGGATATGTGGGACTGCATCCTTTTTGGTGACGGCAAATCCTATAGTTATCTTGCTCAGCTCTTGCTCACCTTTACTCACAGAGCAGCCAGCCACCCTTGCTGCTCCCTGCCACTGATGTGTGTTTGGGAGAGACCCAGTCTTCCTCACTTCTGCTTTAGCCACCAAGACAAATACTAAAGCAGTGAACAGAGAACCTAAGGGTCCTGGCTCTCAGTGTTTTTATCTGTGCATTTTACCCCATCACATGAAACAGCCTGTGTCTTCTCATCACTGGGTCAGCCACAGTAGAGCACCCTGGGTGGGCAGTTGCTGAAGCTCATAGGGGTTAGGTTGAGCCAGCAGTGCAGCATAGAGCAGATAATGATAGTGATGGTCCCTGAAGAAAGACAAAGGTTTCCAGACAGTCAGCTGTCACTGTTGGACAGAAACATAATGCTTGGAAAGGGTCTCACTTGGAACTGCCCTGCACTGTGTCCTTGTGCATGTGGTGGTGCAGACAGAGGCTGAACAAGTGTAAGCTTCTCTGCAGGCGCTTCTGGAAATAAAATGTCCATGGCTTTTTGACTCAGTTCAAAACGCAGAGCAGAGTTTCTCATAGGCTTGTAGACTTCCAAGAAGTCTCACAGAATATCAAAATTGAGGTCAGAAGAGAGTGCTGGAGCCATCCAACTCCCTTGTTCATATGTGATCACCGAGAGCTGGTTGAGTAGGACCATATCCAGGTGATTTTTGAATATTCCAAAGGACAGAGACTCCACAACCTCTCAAGGCAACCTGTGCCAGGACTTGGTCACCCTCACAGTGAAAAGGTTTTACTAATGTTCAAGTATAACCTCCTGTGTTACATTTTGTGGCCATCGCCTCTTGTCCTTTCATTGGACATCATTGAGAAGTGCCCGGCTCTGGCTTCTTTACACTCCCTCTGTCCTTGGATATCTCCAACATTCCAAAACCTGTCTGGAAAAGGTCCTAATCCTGGATGGACCCACTTTGAACTGAAGGTTAGAATACAGACCTCCAGAAGTCTTTCCAAACCTTTAACTTTATGTGATTTTATGGTGGAGACTAAAGACTCTACCTTAACGGTGCTTCCTCAGAGACTAGTTAAGAGGCCAAGCTCACCCAAGAGCTGCAGCACTGAGCAAAAGAATACAATTATGGGCAATTTTGCCCAGGTCCATCTTTAGTGAGATCACACTTTTTTACAAGAAGTCTTTAAGTTTGATTACTGCAAACACTTCAGTTAAAGGCACTCAGTGGGTAGCTATGGCAACCACTGAGACAAGTGGTCTAAAATATACCAGGTGAAATAATGAGGAGATAATAATATGGTTTTAGTTCAAATGAACTATTGTGTGACTAATGGGTTTACATTTAAAAAATATTCATACACCATATTTCTGGGCTAAAAATTAGTCACCGTTCGAGGTCCATTGTTCATCCCACTGCTGTAGGTGGTCTCCAAAGAATACTGTTAATATATGCCTCCTGCATTTGTTAACCCAGCACTCAGAAGGAGAAAAAAAAAACGTCTTGTAGCTCCAGAAAATAAGACTATTAATGGGAGAGGAGAGAGGGGGAGCCCTCAGGTAGGAAAGATTATCCATGCAGAGAGAGGTAGAAGCCCTTCCCAGAGTCTGACCTAACTAATTTAAGGTGACTGTCTCCTCAATACTCTTTTTTTCCCAAACCATCTGTATTGAACCCAGATCAAAACTAGCAATTAGCAGCTGAGTGATAAGTGCTATGCATACTCAGAATGGGACAGTCATTACCAAAGAAAACTTTTGATTTAAGTAGTCTAATTTATTATCTTAACAGGGATTTTCTGTTCGTAAAGAGCTGGTCACCTCTGATTACTCTTCCAACAGCACTGATTATTCTGCTAGTGATGGGAAATTGCAAAAAAGTGGAGCTGAAATTTGCTGTTTATGGCAAGTAGTAAACCTTTAGACATGTTGATTTTCAGAATATACCCACAACAAAAAGGAGAGGCCATCTTCCCTCTTACCCTCCTTTTCTCCATTAGGTTTCCTGTCATCAGCCTGCCCTGAGCAGAGCTGTCCCTTCTAAGCTTTACTTTGCCTTTTGACTATGAGTCACACAGAAGGAAATAGATTTGTCCTAACATCAAGAAAGAATTCATCTTTCTGGCTTGGCAAGAACCCCAAGGATTTTGGATCATAAATACTGCAGCAATCTTTGCAGCTTCTTTAGTTGGTTCACCTTGAAGCATCTAGTATGCAAAAGATTATTACATTATTTTTTTCACAAAGTACTGGCATTATGAAGTAGACATTGTAAACAAAAAATGAGATCTACTTATCTATCTATCTATGTCCCTTATTTGGGTTCTTGGGTTCTTTCATTTCAAGATAGTTACAGAAAACACAGATCATAAGCAAAAGGGGTTTTTTGAGTTAGCCTTTCTTACAAGCAATGAAAAATATATTTCAGAGTATTTTAGGCCAGTGGAGCTGGTCATGTGAGGGAAAACATAGTTCTCTGTGGGGTTGCTTTTTGAAATAGACTTTGTCTTCCTTTTTTTTTCCTTTAAGATGCTCTTCCTGAACAATTTAACTTCCTCCTCCAGGAGCTCTTAGTATCTTTGTATGCTTGTTTTTGTCAGATATTGGCTCTAAAAGAAGATAGCTATGTATCACAGCAACAGTGTCTTAAGTACTGCAATATGAAGTGTTTAATCAGCCATTCCCTGGGGAAATATTCTGCAGTTAAGTAAGGGAGGAGAAGATAGAAGTCCATCCTTTTCCAGAAGTGGGTCCCAGCAGGTGGGGGCAGTACATTTTCTTCCCTCTGCACAACCCCACATTTTTTTCCTTTGACCAGGTGGGCTCTCCTGCCCTTTCCCAACTGCTGCTCTTCACTAATCACTTTGGATCCTTTGCTGGTTGAGGAGAATTTATAACATCCTCCTCCCTGTTAGTAGCCCCTGCTGTCTCTAAGGCATTTTCAGATGAGGTCTTGCTTCCTCATAGGAATGCTCTGGGCAGCTGCAGTCTCAGCAAAGCAGGGCACTCTCTTAGACCTGGGGTGAGCTGAGGATCAGTGTTCTGCATCTGTCTGTTAGTCTGGGCTTCAGACTCCCTTTGCTCATCGAGTCTCTCCCCACTGGGCCTGACATAGTGTGGTCTGTATGTCAGGCAAGACGAGATGCCCAGGAACATAAGCAGTTCCTCTTCAGCCCCTGCTCTTCTTTATCATTATTTGCCTTTTTTTTTGTTTCTTCTGATTTCCTTTTGCTGCCTCCCTTTGAACCACATTGAGCCTTTCTCAATCTGCTCTCAAAGGCTGTTGAAAGGCTGAACGAAAAAGCCAAAGTTTTCTGAACAAAGAAAGCCAAAGCTGAAATCTGCAGTTGAATTTTAATTCTCTTGTTGGCTGGTGGCAGGGAATTAGCCTGTGAATATCAATAGCACTGACACTTCCCTACTGCCCAAGTGCTTAACTGAGTGTTTCAGCAGCAACAGTCAAGCCATGTGCTGCAGTCCCCCAAATCTCATTCCGCTCCATCCTTTCCCTCAGCCCTGTGGCCAAAGCTGTCTAGGTGTCCTTCCTCTGCCTCTGAGTGCTGACTCCTTGTTAGCTGTAGTCTGTGCAGCAGGAGACTGTTGCAAGCATGAGTGACCCTGCAGGAAATGCTAGTGGCATAAGTATATTAATTGTGACTATTATTCAAAAGACTTTCTTTTTGTTAATGTAAGCTAAGAGCCACAAAATAAGGGGTAAATAAAAGGATGTCAAATGGGGTAGTTCTGGAACCTCCCATAACACTGTAGCATTAAAAGCCATGGGAATAACAGAGTAAAAAATTCTGCCCCAGAGGCTCTGGACAATCCTGCTATGGGAGTTCTGGTGAGAGGTTGCAGATCTGGGAGAGAAAGGCAGGCTGGAGGACTGTAAATGGGAGGTCCTCAGTGTTGCAAAGATGAAAGTGCTGTGCAACATCACGCAATACTGCATCTGCCTTGCTCATTTGTGCTCACTCTTGTAGCTGGCAGGTTCTGAAGAACAGCCTGATTTAATGGGAGTCCTGGGAAACTGCCATGTCCTGGTCCCTTTGCATTCCTGGACTCCAAAGCATTGAGCTGCTGCACACTGAGAAGTGTAGTACTGGGTATTACTCTCGTCAGCAACATCACCCTGCTTCTTCACTTCTGACTCCATCTGGGTTGTGTCTGGTTTCTGTAAACATGTACCATCCCCCATTTTTCTTTCAGGGAAGGATGTAGTCTCATCAAAATCTATCTTCTTATTAACCTGTAATAGTAAACTCAGCACCTCAAGAAGCCAGGGAAGCCTGATGCTTTCCCAGGACATAACTGTTCTCATCAAAACCAGCAGTCACTCTAAAATACATACTTCTGAGACTGTCCCTTTCCAATGGGCAGTTCTTTTCCAGCTGTGCTGTGGCTTGTCACAATGCTTAACCTGAGCTCAAGCAGTGTGCAAAATGCATTGCAAAAAAACCCCCACAAAAACAAAGAAAGGAAGAAAAAGAATAGATCAAAAGTCTCCTGACCTAAAACCGTAAAACAGAAATTAGGCAGAACTCTGCTAGTGGTTTCTCAAGATGAAAGGGAAGGGAGAGGTGACAGCTTGTATAGACAAACAGATGTGTGGAGGTGCACAATTCTGAGGGACAGAGAAGACTGAGCATGCAGGAGTGTTGACAGGTTAAATTTCCTAGGTTGTAGAGCAGGATACTGAACAGGACTGTGTCATTACACCGTAACTTGATATTGGAAGACAGATCAATGGACCGACTCCAGAGCTGCTTTAAATGAAGATCACAAGCCCCGCACAAGTGCCATACCTCCACCTTATGCTTTCTGCAGTAGGGAGCATAAAAAGAGAATTGAAAGAGTACTGCATGCTTCAACATCCTTTCCTGTTAAAGCACAGCTTAATCGTGTCTGTTGCAGTATACCATGCAAATATTTATAAAACCCAAGTTATGCCCACTGTTAGGTGTATGCATGAGAACTTCAGAGACAAAGTGCTCTTCACCCCTCCTCTGGGCTATTTGGGGATACCCTGTCACCTTGAAATAGGGCAAGGGCTTGATCAATCCAGCTCAGGAAAGGTGTAATGCTTAGTATTTTTCTGTGATATTGATTTTAAGTAATCCAAGCTCTGTTTAGAAGTAGGAAATAAAACAAAATGAGAAAAGATTTTCTGAAAATGTCTATATGAAGTGTGAAATGTAGAGGATTTTTTTTCAGCTATTATCAGAATCACCCCAAATCAATGCTTATTGATCTCCATCTCTCATTAATTAAAAAAGAGACTTAAACTGTTTTTATTTCAAAATAATCCCAAATCAAAAAGCAAAGGATAGAGGAGGTGGAGTGGGAATGGCACATGACAGTTGTGTTATCAAAACTGCCTCTTCCCTAAGAATACTTTCAGTTGGTTATAAACTTCAATTTTTTTTGTGGAGTTTGGAAATAATTTCCTGCATGGCTTTCATTGTTGCTTCAGTGGACAGAGGCCGCAGAGGGGGAGCTGGTCCACGTGCATTATGGATACCCACTCAAAATGTGTATTGTGTTTCTGTGCCTCCCAGAAGAAACTTATTTGTCCTGTTTTTCATTGCCACTGCTTCTCCCTTGTCACACACTTCTAATTTTTCTTTCCTGTCCCCTGTGGTTGCCTCCTGCCTCCTCCCCAGTTCCTTCTATCACCTCTTCCAGCAGTGATGACAAAGAGCAGAAGTAAAACTGCGAGCAATTGGTAGTGCCCCAGAGTGGCCTTTCACAGCAGCTGCAGGCCTTATCAGCTTGGTCATGTGCTTCCTCCACCCAGTGTATTACAGCTGTAACTCTATAGCTCAGTGAGTGAACAAAATGCCCTACATCATGTGTTATAGTTAGAACCTATCCTATTAAAAGTGGCTGCTCCCCACATCCCAACTTGCTTGAAAGAGCAAAGAAATGCTTTGTTGAAGTGAAAGGCCACTTAATGTTTCCGTAAGATGCCAGTGAATAGACTGTGTTAGAAAATTAATTCTAGTCTCCACAACTAAGTGCTTTAATTTTGGAGTGGAGACACACAGAAGAATGGGACTGATCCTCTGTTTCTAGTGCAAGTTCCTTTGTAATTGAGCTGCAATTGAGCAACTACAGGGCTGTGCACTGCGTGCTTTTATGTACCAGTAATAGATGCCTAGGGTCATTAGAGGCAATCAGTCTTCAGCCTAGAATTTTACAAAGTCCTTTCTGTAGTAAAAGCAGTATTTATTGCCAGGCATTGCAAGGCATAAATTGAGACATCTCTTGTTGCTGCCATTCTTCTGGTGACCAGGAGTGGGCCAACCATATATTCTCTCCGTGCTCAGTAGCCACAGGTACACACAAATGTGTACATGTTGGGGAGCTCCATGGAGGTTTTAACTGTCACATTCTAATAGTGCAGGTGGGCAGTATGTGCACACATAGGTCAAGCAGGATGCTCAGCTGAATCAAGGCACCAGTGCTGCTGCTTTGTTGCTTCCCAAAAAATACAAATATGTTCTATTCTCTAGCAGGCAGCAACTTTTGACTTTGAACCAGTTTAGCAAATGGGAGAAATGTTGTATCACAGAGTCATATAACAGTTTGACGTAAAAGGGATGTTTTAAATGTCATCAGTCCAACTGCTTGGCAATAGGCAAGGACATCTCCAACTAGACCAGGTTGCTCAGAGCCCTGTCCAACATGACCACGAATGTTTCCAGGATGGATGTGGCATAGATGGGTATCTACACCTCACTAGTGTTCCAGAGTTTCACCGCCATTCTTGTGTAAGAATTTTTTCCTTATATATAGTCTAAATCTACCCTCTTTAATTTTGAAACCATGGTGATATAAAAAAGATTCAGATGATGGAGAGAGAAGAATGGGAAGGCATTTAATGTTTCTCAAGTGAGAAATCACTAGGAAAATGGGGAGCAAACTGCTTGAAAATATATGCTCAAGTGTTTAAAGCCAGAGTAGAAACTCAAATCAAGGCATTCTCCTTTTTGGAAGTGCAATGAAGGAAAATTTCAAGTACTTTAAGAAAGAGGAGTCTATTAACCATAGCCTGTGCTTACCAAGGGCAGTCACATGTGCTACAGTGTGTGAGATGGATAACTTTGTAATTCATACCTGAATTGATATTGTACAGAATTCTTAGATATTTTTTTCCTCATGGAGCTGTGCTTCATCTGGGAAGGGGCTTGTGTCTCTGTTGCTTTGTGCACGCTTTTTCATTCCTAGATGATAACAGGTTTCAGATAACAATTTGAGGATAACAGAGAAAGCACGTGTTCCTGGTACAATTCATGCCCAGGAGCTACATGGGATGATGAATTAACATATGCTATTAAAATGCTACCTGGCTCAATGCTGGGTTTTTCTTGTCACATACAGAGGTGTAGGAATTTCTGTGTGAAAAAATAGCTGCTGATTTAGAGGTATTAATACTATTAAGAGTCTGGTTAAGTAAGAAGGTGCCTTAGTCTGCATGGTGGTAGTAACTGGGAGTTGTCCCTTTTTGACTCTGTGCTGGTTTAAAGGTAAACGGGCAGGAGAAATGAACCCAACTCAAAAGAGATTATAAGTCAGAATTACAATTTAATGAAAATAATACAATAAATACAATTATGCAGACAGTTGGTTTTAACCCACAACATTCAGTACCCTGGAGCACAAACAGAACG
>VZRE01010463.1:263969-327970 GCA_013396775.1 Cephalopterus ornatus | reverse complement strand
GATTATTCTGAGAAGTATCGAAAAACACCTGAAAGACAAGGCTGTCATCAGTCACAGCCAGCATGGCTTCAAGAGAGGAAAGTCATGCTTATCAAACCTGATTTCCTTCTATGACAAGGTAACCCACCTGGCTGATCAAGGGAAGGCAGTTGATGTAATCTTTTTGGATTTTGGTAAAGTTTTTGATACTGTCTCTCACAGGAGCCTTCTGGACAAAATGTCCACTCCACAGCTGGATAAACACATCATGTGGTGGGTGAGCTCAAGAAGCATTTGGACAACACTCTCAGGCACATGGTGTGACTCTTGGGGCTGGTCCTGTGCAGGACTAAGAGTGGCACTTAGTGATCCTTGTGGGTCCCTTCCAACTCAGCATCTTCTGTGATTCTGTGAAGTAACCAACTATGCAGAAGCTGGCGACAGGTAAGGATGTTCCACAGCATTTGAATTTTCGGGCATCACTGGCACTAATTTTTTGTGTTAGCAGACCACAGCAAGTCTTCATTCCAGCCTCTCATGCTTCAGGCCTGTAGATACTGCTTACAGGATATAAGCATTATCTATATAAAATATAAATAAGATAGATAGATAGATAGATAGATAGAGATGGAGATAGATATTATCTATATCTATTTAAGGATATAGGATATAAAGATGATCAGTTGGTTTTGAAGTTTGTTTTCTGCTCGTAACAACTGTGTAGAAACTTAGACCAGGATTCAGATGGATGGTGAGGTGAGAACACCACTGAGAACAGAAGGAGCTTAGACCGGATTTCAGCTTAGGTATTTTAGCTGGTACCTAAAGATTGATGTGATAAACCTCAGACCAATTGTTGTAATAAGGGTACACAGACACAAGAATGACTAATAAATACATATGGGAAGTTGCAAATTTTTAAAGAAGCATTTGCATGTCTGCATCTTTCCAGCTACAACTGAGGTGAAAAAATCCCACATTTGACGTCATCTGCACGTTTACTGCTTAGACTGTCATTGGAATGATTAAGAAGATGATTATGGAGGGGTTTTTCACCTTTTTATTGACTGATATCAATTACTAAGGCTGGCAAATGACTCTGTCTGAAAGATTAGTCCTGAGTTTATAATTCAGATGAAAAAAACCCAGCAAGATGGATTTCCCTTTCCTGCCACTCAAGTCACGTTGAATAGTACCAGCAGCATTTTCTGTGTGATGCACAGTAATGCTGTTTTTTTGGTTCCTCTGCTTTATAAATAAGTACTTTCTTCCCCATGACTGACCTCTCTATGGCCACATGGGGAAAATCAGTGCACTGCTTTCTTCTCTGTCAGGCCAACAGTGCTGGCTGCCATCATGCCTTGACATTCAGGACCTGATCTGCCTTCTTTTTTTCACCTCTGTGCAGAAAAAGCAGGCACAGAAGCTCCACAGGATTTATTTTTAACCAGCTTATTTACCTTGCTCCATCTGTTCAAAGTAAACAAACATTGTGAACAGGACAGGTGAGAGGCTTAACTGGATGTATCCAGACGTAATTACCTCTCACATTTTATTCAACTCCTGATCTTCAAATTTAATAAACAAGGACTTCTTTCAGCTGCAGATGAAGAGCGTACTTTCTTCTTTCATTCTTTCTTTGGAATATAACATCTTAAATGGAAACAAGGAATTTCAGAAATAGCTACTCATTTTGGCTATGTTTTTCTATATTGAGTTTGAAGTAGCTTAATAGACATTTCCAGCAATGCTGTATCTCTGACTGTGGCTGTATTCAATATAAATTGGATGTGTATGGCCATCACAGCTTTTTGGCAGCCAAAGACACCTCTGAGGAAGCGTTGGGGAAAATTATTTACCCTTTCTCTGAAAAACAGAAATCAGATAAAATGCTGGTGAACCGTGGACTTCCCATCCCTTCTCTTCCACTGCTGATAACAGAGGAGAAAAAGCTATAATTATTTCTTCCCGCCAGGGTATGAAATCAAAGTCCTGTCTTCCCCGAAGGACCTACTTGGAGTGAACTGTTTCCTATAACTGAGCTTGGGGTTTCCCCCACCACAAAGTACTCCTTTCATCTTCCTTTTTATGTGCAGTGTCTTCCAGCTGAGAAAACCCCAGCTCCTTTTGTTCACAGCCACTTATCTTTTGGTAGGCCTAGTCCCAGATTCCCCAGGAAAACTGTCTGTTTGATTTTCACTGGGACTCAATAACCCTGTTTTAGGTTTCACAGAGTCTTAAAAAATTTGACTTGATAAAATACCCCAACACGTGTGTCAACAGCCACAGAGTGAGCTCCTGTCTGAGCTTGCCTGAAACTAGACCTCAGGACTTATTAAATTAGTTTAAATCAGTCTACACAGATCATCTAATCCACCACCCTTCAAGGACAGGGAAATACTTCCCATGTCATAAACTTTCTTTTTGGTATAGGGTGATGAGGCACATAGTTGTCTGAAAGAGGAACAATGCTGTTCTTCTACAGGCTCCAGCTCTGAAGGTCATGAGAAGAAGGCAGGACTCACTTCAATTGGTAATGACAGAAAATATTCAATCCAATGCATTCAGTGTGTCAAGTGGCACTTTAAAAACCCTTTGAGGGCAAGACGGACACAGCTGCAGGCGACTGCTTCTGTCTAGGCAGAAACAGGGCACAGAGGGGTCACATTTGCTCAGGCCTGAATCATTTTGCCCAAATCACATTAGAAAGATCTTTCTAAAGGCTTCTTGAGAGAGATCAGATATGACAACTTCAAATTCAACTCTTTAAACTAGGACAGAGAAAATCTCAAAAGTTTAAAAAATTGTAACAGATAAATCTTCGCAGCAGTTCAAAAGGATACAAACCCAGAGGATCTGTTTTTCAGGAAATACACTTTAGCTGCTGTTGCATATCACAAATAACTATAACTTCATACAAAGCCTTTTTCAGAGTGGTTCTCCCAGTTGTCTTCACTGCAGACAGCAAAGAGTGTTCAGGGTCAGTGGGCCGTGTCAGGAATTGCCTCTGAGGAGCTTTGTGAGATTAAAAGTTGGAGTTCTTTTCACTTTAGAAGTTATTTTCTGTTCCACAGAGTAGTTTCAAGATCAAATTTTATGTGGGGTTAGCTATGATGCTTCCTTCATTACAGTTCCCCACTTATGCTGAGATGGGCTAACTGCTTTGACAGGAACGTGCAGGCTCTTAAGTCTTGCCGTGTATTTTAGTTCTCCCCGTGCCAACACACATAAGGAGTTCTCTCGCCCCCAGTGAAATGTCTTTTACTTCCCGAAATCAACGCACACTGTGGTGAAGTCAGAGCAGCCACCATCAGTATTTCAGCCACTGAAAATGAAAATAAAACCCAATCTGATATGGCAGAGGCTGCAATTGCTAAAAAATCCCTTTGGCAATTTTCATCTTAATGACCTCCTCTGCGGATACCGGAAGGTTATGGCCCGGCAGCTTCCAATTTCTGCACTCATTGCCTGTCTAAAATCATGCTGCCTTTCTTTAAAATGATTCTAAGACTTTTCCCTGGACTGATTCATTTAACAACACTCTTCAATGGTATTTAAAGGCACTTAGACATGCTCATGAATTAACCTTCATAACCTCCATTACGAATTCATGGGTGTCATACTTACTACACAAATTAGTTACTGTTAGATGTTCAAACAATCAATTTCACACTTTCTTTCATGCTCTGGGCTTACAAAAATATTTACAGAGCTCTCTCATTAGCTTTTCTCAAATCCTTCATTAAAATTTCTTTTGCCACAATAGAGAAGCCTTGGCAACAGCTCCTACTCTGTGCTGGCTGCCTATCACACTCATCAGGATTGCTTCACCGTTGCCTTAAATTCCCCTCCGTGACTGTACCCATCTGTTGTTTCATGTCTTACACCTCAGAAGCAATTTGGGGCAGGATTAGCTTTTCATTTCAGACTCTTATTGCTTCAGTCACAATGGGATCATTTTCTGTGACTGAAATCCAACACACAACATGCATAGTAGTGAACAAATGGGGAGACAGATAGGGAAAGGCGAAATGTTCAAAATATCCTGTTCAAAATAAGCTGGGAGTCAGGGCACTGTTCATCTTTCTGTGTCTGCATCCTTTTTCTCACACCCTTCCACCTTCTCCTTAAAGAGAAAGTTCAGGCATTCTAGCAAGGATGAAAAATCAAACGTAAAAAAAGGAAGGAAGATTACAAGGGGTAATTCTAGGGAAGAGGAAAAGTAACTCCTCCAATTTTCCAAGAGCTCATAAATATGAGCAGAGCTCCTATAAAACGTGTCATGGGTGTCTTTAACCACTAGGAGCCGTATTCAGACCATCTCCCGCCTGTAACGGACCCGGTGAATTTTAGCATTTAGGTCAGGGGAATAGAATCACAGAATCGTTTAGGATAGAAAAGACCTCCAAGTCGAGTCCAATCAGTGAAGATCTTCCATCATCCAGGGCTGCCAGATGCTGTAATCAACTACACCTCATCCATCCTTGTGTTTGGGATTGCTGAGCTTTCCAGATGCCCAGGAAGGCTCAACATGCCCCAGCCTGACCCGAATCTAAAGCTCCTGCTCTACCTCCAGTCTGGCACAGACAGCCAGTATCTACAGAGCTGGAGGGAGGGGAAGTGGTTCTACTGAATCTTACACGAAAACTTTTGGCAATGTTTTCAAAGAGGGCTGTAGGCATTTTGATTCCAGAGGGGTTTGTAGCTACAACTCTGACTTCTCAGGAAGTCACCTCAGCTGAAAGGCCCATTCTCATCAATGACCCATCCTGTTTTCACAAAGCTTTGGCTCCACAAAGTTCTGGAGCAGGGGCAAACGTGGCTTGGCTGAGATTGTTAACTGCTGTGAGTTAATATACACTTTTTTGCCTTTGGTTTGCCTGAAAACCTGATGACTTTTGGTATTTGATTGTTTTAAATATTTGCTCTTGCTAAGCTTGAAATGTGTCTCTTGGAGCATTTTGCACTCCTGTGATATTCAGCATTTCAAAGCCCAGATATCCCACATGCCTCTAGAAAAGTAAGCCAGGTCTGCTGCAGAATGACTGGAATGTCTGTCCACTGCCTGGTTACCAAACAAGCTGAAAATATGAGGAGCTTAATGCAAAAAATCCTGATCTTTGCCACTTTACTCAATCAAATTCTGTCCAGTCTAACCAGTTTGCACACCCTCAAGTCGGAAAATTATTTAGAAGCCAAACCTCTTGTTCACTTTTTCACTATCCAAGGAAGTCAATAATAAACAAATCTTCATTTAAAATTACATATACAAATTTTTAGATATTATGGGCATGATTTATTACAGCAACTTCCACAGCCTTACTCCACCAGCTACCTCCCTGGAAGCTGAAACCCATCATCTCATATTTCCCAGCCTACTACAGATGTGTACGAGGAGGATTAATTAGTTCACACTTCGAGTAGTATTTAATTTCTGTGTGATGCCACAGGATTGCAGTGCTGGGCACTTCTCGTGAAGAAGCAGTGCTCAACGAACACCTGAATAACCTACAGATGAAATTTGGTCCCATGAGGTTTAGAGTTCAACGGGTGTGAGCCAAACAGGTATGAGAAAAAGTAGCACTGAAGGCATCTTTAGTGAAGTGTGTGGCACAAGGGTGACCAGTGTGTGCAGTTTGGGTGCGGGTTTGAATCCAAGTGCTTTGAGAACCCAGATTGAAGGGGTAAATTTGGATGTTCTGTTAAATATTATTTCAATTAAGAATAATTAAGAATTATTTCAAAGATGAGTCTGCATTTGTAGCATGTGGTGTTGACACACTGATGGCCTTTCCTAAAAGGAAGCAGTGACATGGCTGTGCACCAGGTTTTTTTAAACCAGTTGTGCAAAGAAGTCTTGGTAGCAACCTGTAAAACCTGTAATGTCCTTGCACAAGTAATTTTTGAGCACCAGCACCAGTGAATCCTTGTTTCCTGGAGACTTGTGCTCTGGTTGACTGACTTCCAAGCAAAATCACCAAGTGAAGCTTTTCTCACAATAGCAGCACCTACAAAATGTCCTTCCCACATGGAATTCTCTGATGATGCATGCGTTTCCAGCCTTTACTTCAGTAGCTTTACTTACAGGTGCTTTATTTTTCTACTCATCTTCATATTTTCACAGAGATGGCATGAACTTCTGTGCAGCATTTTGCCCTTCTGTCTTATTTGACTGAAAGCAGATTTAAATGTTATTAGCAAGAGAAGAAAGGATGGGAAAATCCATCCACGGGTGCCGTGGTTCTGCAAGTCTCCATAGGAAACCAATCAGAAAATAAGGAATTAAACTCCAGCCAGCATCAGAGAAAGACGGGAAGGCACAGCTGTCATCAGACAGAATGAAAATGCTCTGACAGTAAAAAATAACAACTCTTTCACTCTGTTCAGGCCTCTTTCCAGGCAGCACAGAAGATCCAAATACAACCTTTTCCTCTGGAATCCAGCACTGACTGGATTTTTTGCTCAGCTTGCATATGCTGGTGCTGTACTCAGGAAGCACCTAGGTCTTTATCTGATCTCCATGGCAAAAAAAACAAGAACAGACAGGTAAATTTGCAAAACCTACTTTTTATTTCCCTGCTTAAAGAAAATAAATTCTGTAAGCATGGAGAGACATGGAGACAAGGGACATGAAGAGAAAGGCTGACAACTTTCTGGGGACAGCACAAAGCCTCTGTTGGCTACATTTTCAGTAGAAAAACATTCACTGTCACACAATGTTCATTGTGTCACACACATCCACACCTTCCTGTGCTTTTCCAGGAGTTCATACTGGCTGCTGCAGACCCAGCTCTGGTGGGTTAATGTCTGCAGACAAGTGCACAATCATTTGTTTCTGCTCAGCTGCAGGGACAATGCAGACACAGTTATGTGCAAACAACTCCCCCTCTTGTGGGCAGCAAGTCACATGCCTGACATTAAGTGTAAATCATGTGCCATCTCATGTCTGGCCCTTGTCCAAATCCCTGTCTTCCTTCCCATATCCAAACACACAGCATTAGGTGGCACTGACCATCCCAGTTGAAACTCTCTGTAGTTTATTGAAGTAACAGACCACAGTTCCTTTGGTCTTTGCCAGCACACAGGTGGGAACAGCCCTCTTGGTCCCAAATTACACGCAGAAGGCAGCACACTTAAGCATCTTACTACATTGCTACACCATCTTTACTTCCAAAAACAGTTCAGAAACCTCTTACCAGGCTTGGCAGAGCCTGGCCCCCATGGGCTAGCAGTCATGGGTAGCTGGTGGCCTGAATTGCCCTCCTGAACTCAGGACACCCTGTTATTCCACCTGTCACTGACACCATAAAGGATGCCCATCCTATACATTACACCTGCCATGCAGGGTTAGCTGCCTAGCTGGGGCTGGGGTCTGCGTGTGGGTTCCTCCAGCTCTCTCATTTCTCCGTCCCCAGATCACTGAGCACAGGGAACAGCTGAACCAGAGGAAGCAGCAGCTGAACAGCAATTAGGAGCATCTCGGTGCCATCCCAGCCCTCCCCGCCAGGTTCTGACCCCAGGGTCTCCTAAAGCCTTTGGCACTTGGCTAAAGGGTACCTTGTGGTGTAATCAGTGGGGCCAGGTTTAATACATGATGTGAACACAGCCACAGTAAGCAGGTGGGTGAAGTCTTTAAAGTTTTATAATAGAGTTATAATTGAATATATGTAATTATAGATATTTAGCCTCATTCTAGGAGGTTGTCAAGATCCAGCTGTGAAATTTTTGTGCTTGACAGTCCAAATGCTGTTTGTGCACATCCCAAATAGTGCAAGGGGTCAGCACAGCACACAACACTTCACCTGGAAAGAATTCCCTCCAGGCTCCCATGGGAGCAGAGGTTGGTTGTACCCACGGCTCAGCAGAGCATGAAGGGAGCTGAGTGACATCCCCTCACTTGACAGACTCTGAGATGTGGACACTCACTATTTAAATATTCTGGCTAGAGGTTGTAGCACTTCAGATATGCTATTTAACTTCAAAAAAGGCACACCTGACAGCACAAATTAGTCACAGCTAAGGAAAGCCTAAGAAAATGCATTAAAATTAGAGCAAAGACTTGGCTCCCAGGAGAGACTAGTGTTTTCATTAGCTGCAAAGTACAGATAAGATTCTGTGGCTGTTTCCTATTTACATTTTGAGAGCCAGAGTTGCTGGATATTCCCTTCAACCAGGAGCTCTGGAGTGCTTCACACCCCAGTTGTTTTCCATGATTTCTGCACTAATCACTTCTCTTCTGGAAAATTCAGTTCAAGCCCATGTCTACCTCTAAAGTAGGGAATCTTTGAGGACCTGAAGTATATTCTTTTTGCATCAGTCTATTTTTGTATCACTAAAACATTTTCCTGCTGCGTGGGTCTGCAACAAAGTCCTTACCTCCCGAGGTACAATAGGGAAGGAAACCCAGAGGGAAATGTCCCTTTGGCAGGTTGTGGGGAGACCTTGTGAGCCAAAACACAGATGAGGTTGAAAGGACTCCCACGAGTGCCAGAGGTGTCCACCTCTCACCGCTCGTGCCGCACCGCTGCAGCTGGAGCAGGATATTTTGCCAGGAAGGAAATCACCTCCTCACCCCTGATGGGATTTCCCCTGGTTTGCAGATGGCTCAGGTGCGATGTGGAAGTCCCATTGCTTCCTAAACCATTCCTCATCCTCCCCCAGTGCCATCAGCAGCTGCTGCCTTGCTGTTGAAGCTGCTCTCAGGTTTTACGCGGAGCAAAACGCTGCTGGGCAACTCTATCAGCCCTGCCCAGGCAGTGGGATGAGCAAGGATCTGGCTCCAACAAGGAGACCGTAGGGCCTTTAGTTCATGGTCCAGCTCTGGTACTCTGCCAAGGAAGGATTTTGCTGAGTTATGTTCAGGACCAGTAATTAGACTGTTTCCGGATGCTGCTCAGAGACTCGAAAGGAGGTGGTGGACTTAGTAGTTTTATAAAAGGTTTGTTTTCTGACAGCTGGAGTGGTTTTAAACAGCCTGGCAAAACCTTAACTCAGTTTTAAAGATGTGCTTTACTACAAAGTGATTTCTGCTACAAAAAAAACCCCATTGGGGAAATAGGCTGGTTTTTTATACAAATATTTCAAAAGTTCATTCCAGCAGAAGTGAGAAAAAAGGCCAGCTCAGAATTTCACACTGTCTTTCCCATGGAGAATAATCCATCACTGTCTATAACATGCAGTGCAGGTGGATGGGAAAGGAGGATGTGAGGTCCTGCTGGACCAGGACACGGGAGTTCAGATGCAGAAGGAAGATGGCACATTCTTTGGTGTTATGGTGTATGGATGCAATGCTTAGCCAGCAGTGATGTCCCAAAAGCACAGAATACCACAAGGCTTTCATAATAAAGGCAAAATTGTAGCCATGAAGGAACAATTAGTTTAAAGGACAGATAAATTAAAGTTTGGCCATTTACCTGAAGCCTCATATCAACACATTAATCAGGTGGAGAATGAGGGACAGATCCCAGAGTGAGGGAAACGGACAGTGCCAAAGCCAAGTCTATGCAGATAAATCATTACAAAGGAAGAACATAAATATTAATTTAATAATGAATATTAATTAGTGTGCCTGTGCTTTTTAGGGGCTTGAGATAAATCCTGTTTGGGGTGCATCTACCAGAGTCCTGTGCAGTGCTGGGGAATTCGCTCCTAAAATTCAGGGCTGAAATCAGGAACTATGTCTTTATACAGACAAGAACCTACAGCTATATATATATAAAGACTGACACTTTGGAGAAGTGGCAAACACAGTCTGTGATAGCTTTAAATTCTTAAACTTTATCATGAAGTGGACTGAAAATATGAGGTAAGGGAAATGGGCTGCAAAAGGATGAATGACTCTGGACCCAGGTGAGTGAGGTGACCTCTGAGTAAGGTGACTGAAAGTAAGGATTTGAGCTAGAGATCCTGAAAAGACACTGGATCAGGACAAGACCTGGGATTTTTCATGGCTGAGCATGACTACCCTTTCCCTTGCAGCTGGGATGGCAGTCTCCTGCCTGAGCTGTTGCTGTAAGCGTGGGGGCTCATTCCTGGTGGCAAATGTGTTTCTTTCCACCCACCTTGAACAACTCTGTGCCTGTAGCACCCCATTTCCCCTCTCGTGTGGCTTTCAGACAGGTCCTGGAGGATGCAGCACTTGATGCTGCTGGTTGTGAACTGCCACATGAAGTGCATGAAGCACCTTGTACGAGCTGTGCTGAGATACCTGCCAGACCTCCTGCCCCCACCTTCACCCTTCTTCAGGCAGCACCTCTTGCCTTTTGTGTGGTGGCCCTTTGGCATGTGGCCTCTCCCTGCTTCCCATACTACAGAGGGAGGCAATTTTTAAATTCTCCTGAGGTCCCTTCCCTTCCTCCTTCTGCACAGGCATCGCTGCCCGTCCGTGGCAGCAGCACTGGATACCAGCGCTGTGAGTAAAAGCTGGGAGACTACCAACAGAGGAAATGCTTTGAAAATGAGATCTGCTGTGCAGAGAAACAGGCTATTTTAGGAGCAGATTGTGTTGGAGATATGGGCTGGGACGGGATTACTGCAGCTGCTGAAGGACATGCTGCTGTACTGAGAGCTCTCCAATAAGCAAGGCTGATAGACGTCACATAAAGGAGCCCTCCAGGTTCATCAGTTCATCTTCTCTCTCTTTGCCATGGCCTCTGGACTCAGACATGGAGTTTCCCCAACTCCAGAGACCACCTCTGGTTTACAGCAATGTAAGGGACCAACCCCACCATTTGCACCTTCCCAAAAGAATAAAATTTCCACACAGGTTCCAAATTACAGTAGAAAGAAAGGGTTGTCCTGCTGTTAGTCTGAGAGCAACACAGAGTGTGGCAACACTAAGTTCCAGTACTCCTGGGCGCGTTTAACAAGTGCTAAGAAAAATTCAGTCCTGAGCAGCTCCCAAGGAAATAACACCCCATTGTCCGCCTGAGATTCACTGATTCCTCCTCCAGCTGCAGCTCCCCAGACATTTCAATGACGTCTGATAATTAAACATGCTGTGAAAGCAGCTACAGTGCTTGTCAAAGCTCTGTTGGGTTTCACCAGGGACACTTCAGCTGAAACCTTCAGTTCTTCAATTTCTGGTGAGCGGTCTGCTGGGACTGGCAGGGCACAAACGTTTGTCATCACCTGCATATTCAGTGCACAGGCCCCATCTGCCAAGGCAGCACTCTCCAGCCTGCAATCCCTAAAGCAATCCCAGTAGCCTGACTCGGTGTATAATTGCCCAAGCTAAACCCACGAACAGGAGGAGCTGCAAGCCAGGCTGCAGAGCCCTGCAGACCTCTGTCCATCATGGTGCTGAACGGCCGCTCCGAGAATTACCTGCAGATTTATTACCCTTCACTGTAACTTGAGAAGAACGTTGCTGTCTCTATTCTCACAGAGATTTACAGCTCATTCTGCCTAGAAATGGGGCTTTTTTCTTTTTTTAATTGAGTGATCTGTCTTTTGGGGAAATATTTTATTTTGTGCTGCATGTTTCAAGGTCTTTGACTGTGTCACTTCCACTTTATTTAGCCACCCTGTCACACCAGCCTTGTACTCTCCCTGCTCCACTATCCATGGCAACCTTCATGGCTCATACATTTATTTTTCCTTGACTCAGCTCCATGATTCTTCCCAGACTGACACTAGAGACTGGAATGGGTAGATAAGTCCTAAATGAGGACTTATCTACGTGGGAGACTATTCCAGAGATTTGGGGGTAACTCCTCTCTGTGGAAAGCCTTGCTGTGGCATACGTGTGCACAGCTGGGAGTTACACCACGGAGCTGTCATAGTTCACTGTGCCTCTGTGCCACAATAAATTAGTACAAGCACTGACTCAGGAAAAGTCCTTGGCTATTACTGGAGAAAGGTCAGCTGAGAACTGTGTTCGCTGTGTGGCCGCATCCAAAAAGCAAACGTAGACAAGGCTATATAAAGGATGGGCTGAAGGGTTATATAATTCAGTTACACAATGTATGTGATTGCTGTCATCCGAAGACGGTCTCCAGTGCTTGTTAGTCTGTTTCAAAAATAAATAGCAGGACTGGGGAGTTCAGGGACAAGCAGCAGTGTTCTTACAGCGATGAACAAAAAAACCTAAAGGACTGGAGCCATTTATCGGGGAAGGAAGGATAAGATGTGATAAATCAAACCATGAGTGGTCTAGGACATGTGGATTAAGAATGCCTGTTGTCCCTTTTCATATAATAAAGGAGCAAAGTGTCATTTGAAGAGATGAGAAATAGCAAATTACAATTTTACAGCAGCACTTGCTCCACATCATTACAAACCACAGAGCTCTGGAATTTATTGAAAACCCAGAAGATGGGAAATCTTGATGTGGTAACAGGAACATATACAGTTGCAACACTGAAAGCTAAAAAATAAAACCCAAAAAAGAAAAGGGAGACAAAAGCTTCAGTATCTGTTATATATAGGGGATTGATAATACACCATCAGGGAAAAAGAGATATCAGGGCTTGCTTCCACCCTCTACTGATGTCTCCATTACTAAACCCTCTCAGAAACAAGCAATCCCACCAAATGGCCATGGATCCAACAGTACAATGATGTCTGTGTCCCCAAGGAACAATAACAGCACTGAAGGCAAAGGAGCTGCCTCTTATTTCCAGGAATGTGTAACGTCTGCCTATTGTGCCCTTGCTGATACTTGCCATGGCCATGCACACTGGAGCCACTGTTCATGAACAACTTCCAAAGATGCCAGTTCAGCCAGTGAAAAATATTATGTCTGAAAGAGCTCAGATTTGTGAACTTTCATCAGATCTGAATTCCATCTCCGGTTGCCCTGGAAACATTGGGATGCTGAAGGCACCTCATCTCACGGCAGCTTTTCCAAAGGGTTTGCTCAGGCTCCTCTCAGCCTCTGCAGCCCTTGCTGAGACACCAACCAGAGCATCACTTTGACGCAGCATCTGCAGGGTGGGTCAGATTGCTCCTTCCTGGGTTTAGCATTGGTTCATATCCAGCCCAGACCTTTAGAGCTGAGTTTTCTTAGTCCAGATGCACATCTGTGCCATCTGGCAGCTGCGCCTGGCTGTAGGTTGCGTATTCCCACAGGTGGATGTCTCGGATTTGCCCTGACAAAGTGGCAGAGGGAGCTCAGGCAGTTCAAACCCATCCCAGAAGACAGTGAATAATACACTTCTGCTACCAAGCACACCGCTGCTCTCCAGTTACATTGGGAGTTACATGAAGGTGGGAAACTGCACCATTTATAGATTTAATTCGGATTTATGTGTGCTCGGTGCCCTACAGACTAGGACCCCATTTTGTCCTGCTCTAAAGGATGATATTTAGTGGCCAAGTTTCTCCTTCAATCCCAAGGTTTTACAAAACTCTAATGACAAATTAGATCTAAATCCTCAGATTATGGGACATCATAGGAGTTAATCATAGAATAATTTAGGTTGAAAAAGGCCCTTAAGATAATGGAGTCCAACCATTAACCTAATTAACTGCCAAGTTCACCACTAAACCTTGTCCCTAAGTGCCACATCTACATATTCTTTAAATACCTCCAGGGATGGTGACTCACCCACTGCCCTGGGCAGCCTCTTCCAATACTTGACCACCTTTGTTGGAGAAATTTTTCATAATATTGAATCTAAATCTCCCCTGGTGCAATTTGAGGCCTTTTCCTCTACTCCTCTTGCTTGTTACTTGAGAGAAGAGAACAATCCCCGCCAGCTCAAGTTCTGGTTGGGCTTTGGCCCAAATTAGAAATTTTCTCCCTACAAAACCTCCAAAAGTCATAAACTTTTTTTCCCCCTGAGTTCCAGCCAAGGCTCTTTGTCCAGCTGGAACGGTCCTTTCCCTGCTGTCTTGTCTTTCGGCACATGGGGATGGCTGTTCCTGTACTTCTAAGATTTCCTTGTTGAAGAACGTCCTGGATTCCTTTGCCCTTCAGGACTGCCTCCCAAGGGACTGTGTCCACCAGTTTAATTGGTTTAATTGATGTCCCTGCTCTGTGGGGGATGTGAAACCTGTGACCACAGGCGAGTCGCTTTGACTTTCACATTAATAGAACGAGGTTTATAAGAACATCCTGTTTCACTGGCAGGAGGATGCTGTTCAAGATTATGGGTTGTTCAGCTTAGAAGAAGCTGGAGACCATTAAGTATCCAAGCAAAGAGACTCATGGAGGAAACACAGGTAGAAGAAAGCACCAGAGCTGGAAGCTTGACTGTCCTCCACACTTGCTGTCAGGCCACCACGGTGGCAGCCCAGCCTGAGGGAACCCAGAAGCAAAGTGGAACTGGAGACCAAGTAGTCATTAGGAACTAAACACAAGCTTTGGTTTAGGTTTTTGTTTTCTCAACCTGTCCAACCCAACACGGGCTTCCCAGTTGTTTCCTTAGTAACCAGTCCATTTGTCAGGATAGTTCAGGTTGTTATGTGGGAGGTAAACAACTCAGGATTCAAAGAGCAGCTCATACCTACTTGATTTAGGCAAGAAAGCCACAGAATTTCCCCAATTTCTATTAATTCTTTTGCATACATGGGAAGGAAGTGTCTGTGGACTGAAAATCATGAAACTGTCTTCTCTGCTGTGGATTTATTGTCTGGGTAGAGAAAAAAGCAATTATAGTTAAGGGAATAGTATGAAAAATAACTGCTTCTGAATATTTCTTTCCAATTTTAATCAATGTTGGATGTAACAGTGGCAAAGTCAGTGTTTATATTTAACGTCTAAGATGATAACTCTGAAAATTATAAGGTTATTTTCAGGTAAAAGAATTGATAGGGAGCACGTTTCACATTCAGGATGAATGGCTAAGATCAGATATATATTCATGCTTGATCTTTCATGCCCTTGAATATGCAGGGAATGAAAACAGCATCACATTACTTCTCCAACTAGGTGGAAATAACATAGCCCTAATGTTGAATCAATTCACAGAATAAACCCTGTGAATAGCTGCTGAGGAAATCGATATGAGGAAGGAGTGAACTGAATATCTATTCTGAGAATCATCAGAAAAAGAAAAAATAGATCCCTGGAAAGTCTGGGCCTAAAACCCCCATCTAGATTAACAAATTAATTGATAACCAAGTGGGGAGGTTGTGGAGAAAGAAACAAAGACATAGAAAAAAATTGAAGTGAAAAAAATTAAATAAAAGAAGGGTGATAGAGGGAAGCTGGACAGTTACAGATAAGAAGTAGCTTAATGGGTAAGTTACATGGGTAAGCTTAATGGATAAAAAAGAAAACTAATGTAGAGGTGAAGGAACTGTTTGAAAGAGGGGGGTTAAAGGCAGCAGGTAGAGAATAAGTTGAACATTTTTCTTTCTGATACAAGATGGGAGTGCCAGCAGGAAGTACCTGCAAGAGAAAAACTGTGAGATGAAGAGGACAAGACCTCTGAGAAGGTGGAGGCAGAAAAGTGCTAGAAATAGAGTCAGATGTGACCACTAGATTTTATGTCCTGTATAGCACATCCCTTGAATTTCACCTGCTGCCCTCTCCTTTTGACAACTGGCAGGTTTCCCTGAGGTGATGTGGTATGAAAGACTTGAAGAGACAGAAAATGATCTCAGATAGCTGTGATATGGCCTGTGACAGAGGAAGGATTCCAGGGACAGCACGACCAAAAGAGGAGGACAGGAGGACGATGGTTGAAAGGAGTGAGAATATACAGAGGTAATGGAAGGGGAGGGTCAGAAAAGAGAGAAATGTTAAAGCTGAGTCAAAAAACCCCAGAGTGTAAATAAAGGTTTGTGCTGGTGAGAGGAGGGGAGGAGTGAGGTAGAGAAGAGGAGAAGGAAGAGATGACTGGTCTAATGGAGATTAAGATGACATCAGAAGAACTGTCTGTGCACTGAGCTGACACAACAATCAGTTTGCTCAGGCAAGAAGTAGAAAATTGATACCACCCTTTAGGAGCTGGCATTCATCAAAGCCCTTTAGAGTAACCCCAAAAACCAACAGTCTCTCCTTGCCCTTAATTTGTTCTAATGGAACGCTTTTCCTGCCTCTTCCTGTATTTTTAGCAACTCCTTGCAACCTGCTTTATGCTCTGCAAGTGATAAGCTGCTGGTAACCTTGTTTGCAATTTGCAGTTCATTAGAAGTTCAGTCAGAGGCAAGGGCAGCACTTGTGTGCAGAGTGAATTATTGAGCAGATGTGTTTGGTCTGAGCCTTGTCTCTACCAGCCTCTTAAAGGTGCCACCTAATCCTGATTAGTCAGCACTCGCTGGGGTTTCCTGCTCTGCAACACTGGTGTCAGTGGTGGAAAAAACCCCAAGTACTAGATGCAAAAAAAGCACAAAGTTCAACACAACGTCATTGAGAAAAAACAAATGGCGGGGTAAAATGAGCAATAAGATTTAAGAGATTTATATATGAAAATACAGAGAAGCTCATCTCCACGGGGTATGGTGCCCTAATCATATATACAGTGCCCTGATTGTATATATATTGCATATATATCATATATACAGTGCCCTGATTGTGTATACAGTGCAATGAGACTCCAGGCAGAAAGTTAGCACCCTTCTCAGCCTTTCTGGTTTCCACTGTTGTTCCCCAAACAACACCTTTAAACACTGCAAAAGGGTGCCAGAAGGAACAGGAATCCGTCATTCCCAAAGAGATGCAGGATTTGGTCCTGTCACATGGGAAATGTCCCCCAACATAGAATTTCTAGAAAAGCTGTGGCTCAGCAGCACAGTTCCTTATCCATAATCTGTGCAACAGATGCACCAAGCAAAGCATCTCCTGTATTGTCAGCTGTTGCTTTAGAGTCTTGTATCTCCAGGGTTTGCTCTTTTTCCTTTAATCTGCTGGATGGAGGTAATGAATATTTAAGTGCTCGGTATAAACCCGCCTGTCCTGGCAGAGAGGCTGGAGCTGCGCGAGCCGCGGAGCCGAGAGGATCATTATAATCTGCTCCATGGGTGGTGCTGCCCGTGGCCAAATGGATTCCATATGTGGGATCATCTGTCATGCAGAAGGCACCGTCATTAGTTCCCCTTTCTAGGAAGTCCTTCTGCTCTCTTGGATGAAAGACGCTGCCACTGAACCCAGCATGTTGATTTGCCACGATGGTGCCAGTATAGAGAGAGCTCTTTGGTGACTTTTAAAATTCCAGTTCCTCTGTTCATTTTTTTTGGACTTCAGGCAGATAATGTCGCTATTTTATTAATTTTATTCTTGATGCAATTTTGAGCCTCTGCATGAAGATCATTCCAGTTTCCTTTGAGAAACATCATCTTGGGTAAGGAGAGTAGTCTGAATTAAAGATATGCTGCACCTGTGTTTTTAATTTTAGCTTTACACCATTAACCAAAGAGCCACAAGCCGTCACTCTGCAGATCTGTGTAACATGCTGGACAGTCAGTCTGTTGCAGACAACATCTCCATCCTCATTTCTCTTTTTATTGGAAGGCAGGTTCTCCTGCCCAGACCTGCTCAGAGAATCTTATATGACAGTGGGCAAGGTGCCTGTGGAAAGGGAGATTGTAAACTGCTCTCCATGTCCCGGGGGGAGGGTCAGGGTAAGGAGTTTAAACTGAAACCAAAGAGTTAAGTTAAAGATGGCAGCACCCTGTTTGTTAGAGGACAGACAGTGGACAAGTGCCTGGGAAGACAGTGAAACCTCTGGCACTGGCAGGTTGTCCAGTCTGTCTCTCATCTCCCAGGGATTAGTTGGGGGCTACCTCATCTGAATCTTTTACCAGCCACGTTTTCAACTCTGCTTTGGGCTGTTATTTAGCAGCGGATGTTCAGACTCTGAATATTCTCCAAAGCTACCCATTTGTTATTAGGCATAATTAACACCAGGAACCTTCATCTATAAGCTTCCTTTAGGTTGGACTCAGTCCTGTTCTGTGTTTACGAAATAAAACCTTTATGTGAAGATCACCTCTTTGAAAAGTAATTAGCAATCCTAGCTCCCTGTGAGGAAGAGAAATACTTCTAGAATTTGAAAAGCAAGGAATATTGCTGGAACACATAGCTGTTTGTCCTAACAGCAGCACAACTTAACACCTACAAACTCTCCAAATTTCTAGTGCTGAATTAATTACTTAGCCATGTATCTAAATTACTTAGCCATATATCTAAATCAAATGTTCAGGAAAGTCATTAATATTACTCAGAACTACCAGTTTACGGTTCACTGTCTGTAATCAGGTTGTGGTAGTTCAACAAGATCTGCATTTCCTGTGGCTGACAATGGATTATTCACGTAGGATGTGCAGCATAACTGAGTTAAGGTTATGGAAGCAAACGTACCTTCTGGAATTTGCCCAATCTGAGTCACATAGTTTGGTAAAGATAAAGTTGTATTATTCCAGGAGTATTTTTAAGCACTTGCACTAAACAAACATCACGTCCATGCCTTCTGAAGAACAACAATAGGATAGGAACAGTCATTTTACTCTAGGATCTGGTTAAATAAATTGGAAGTGCAGTGCAGTGTTTGTGAGGTTTCAGTTCTAAAGCTATTTCAAGAAACCCATGAGGATTTCACTAAAAATCTGCAGCTGCAGTATGTGCAGGCAAACAGGATGCTGTTCTATCACCAAAGGAATAACAAACAATTCCAAAAGAGGGGGTGATTTAGTTAAATATAGCACTTGAAATAATATACTAAGAATCTACATCTTTTGTGATCATTCCACCTTTTTATGCAGTGGATAGTTGCAAAATCCTCAAACTGATAATGACTGCAAATGGTGTTCCCATAAGAGTAGAAATGAAAATCTGGAGATAACAGGCTGGAGGACAGTGAGGCAGGCACAGGCTCATGGAAATGAGATAGAATGTCTGATATCATTGCTTTGTCTGCTTCCTAGGTTGGGTCTTTGAGGTCTATGCTGGTTTTGGCTGGGGCAATTTTCATCACAATAGCAAGTATGGGACTGTGTTTTGGATTTGTGATGAAAACAGTGTTGGTAATTCAGGGATGTTTTCATTATTGCTGAGCAGAGCTTACAGAGAGTCAAGACCTTTTCCGCTCCTTACTCCACCCCACCAGTGAGTGGGCTGGGAGTGCACAGGAATTTGGGAGGGTACACAGCTGTGACAGTTGACCCCAACTGGCCCAAGGGATATTCCAGAGTGTAGGACATCATGCTCAGCATATAAAGCTAAGGAGAGAAGAAGGAAGGGGGGACATTCAGCACAATGGTGTTTGATTTCCCAGGTCACCATTACACATGCTGGAGCCCAGCTTTCCTGGACACCACCAAACACCTGCTGTAGGAAGTAGCAAATGAATTCCTTATTTTGCTTTGCTTGTGTGTACAGCTTTTGCTTCCCCTGTTAAACTGTCTTTGTCCCAACCCACGAGTTTTCTCACTTTTCCAGTTCTCTCCCCGCTCCCACCAGGGAGGAGTGAGCAAGGGTTGTGTAGGGCTGAGTTCCTGGCTGGGATTAAACCACGACAAGGCCTTAAATACACAGCAATGCTGAGAAAAGTGTGCAACACCCAAATCACTGTGAAGGGTGCATGAGCTTATTCTCTGATTCAGTGCAGACCAAGGACCAATGTCCATTGTCTCTAAGAATCCCCCTCTGACATCAGCCAAAGCAGATGCCTCAGGAAGGGAGTAAGAACTGGACAAAGCAGACTCCCATTTTGGAATCATTTGTAGTTCAGGCCCTTCCTGAAAAGGTGGGCTTGGTATATTAATAACACTCAATCTCTCTCTTCCTCGAAGAGGCTGCTTGAAGGGATGCTTTTGAAGCCACATCAGCTTTTAGTTCCCACAACATAGTGTGGCAGGAAGTTCCAAAATTTAACTCCAGGCATGAAGAGTCACTTCCTTCCCTTTGCTTTGAGCTTGTCCTCTCCTACTTAAAATCACTGGTTCCTTCTTCTTTTATGGGAAAGTGCAATGAAAAATCAATCTCTTCTGCTTCCCCGTGATGTTCATGATGTTATAGATTTATCACTTAGATTGAAGTAGTAACTTATTTAGTTCTCCCTTATATCAAGTAGTTACAGACTCCTTATCAGCCTTTTAATCCTCATCTGAATCTTTTTACATCTATTGTTTCCTTTTCAAGTGAGAGGACCAGAGCTGCACACAGGATTCCAGCTAGAAAAGCCATAGAGTTACACAGTTATGTAGTAACCTCCTCTGCTTTTCTCTCTTGTCCTTTCTCTGCAATTCCCAACATCTGATTTGTTTTAATGCTTAGCTGATGTTTCCATGAAACTACCAGTTATAGCCCCAGCTCTTCACTCCTGGCTGGTAACAGCTAGCTCAGGGCCACATGTGAGCTGAGGGCTGCTCTTCCCCTTGGGCATCATTTCTCTGTCCAGTCACTGAGATTCTGCAATTCTTCCCAGTCTTTCCTCATCTTTAATACCCAGAGTAGTTTTGAATCATAACTAAACCTTGTCACTTCCCTGTTTCCTCCTTTTCAGCTCATGAATGATTCTGTGAGCAAACAGCACAAATCTCCAGGGGATCAACCTCCACCACAAGACCTGACCATGAGCTCTCACTCTCTGTTTCCTGGTTTTTTTATTCATCCAGGGACCTTCCCATTTACGCCTTGTCTTTCCTTAAAAGCCTGTGGTGAGAGATGCTGTCTGCAGCTCTCAGGAAATACAAGCTGGTTATATCAACAGGATATCCTTTATCCAAAGGCTTGTTGACACCTTCAGAAAACTCCAGTGAGACCACATGGCAGGACTTCCCTTTATAAAAGCCATGCCGACTTCCACAGCACATCACAATTACCCCTGTGTCTACTAATTTCATTTTTCCCCCCCCCCCAACTTTCTACAAAGCAACAGCACAGTATCAATCTGCACTGAGCTTCTTACACTGCTGGAAGAGCTGAGACCTCACATTAAGCTGGAAGGCTGGGACAAAGGTGCTCCCACTGGACCTGTATTTTCCAGACCCTGACTTTCAGGTGCCGGAAGAGCAGGAGTTGGGATATTTTTTCCAGAATTTCCTCTTCTTGCTTATTGTTGTTTCAGTCAAGATTCCTCTACCTACTCTAAAATGTTACATGCAAAATTCCCTGCTGTGGTCAGTCTCCTCCATGTTGTCAGAACTGCAAGAGGAGCACTGACTTCCTTTTGGTTACATCTCCAAGGGGCAGGAAATGCCCCTTTTTTCACCATGTCCCCTAAAAACCTAGGGGTGGGAGTCCTGCCAAGGAGGGGAGAAGGCACCAGACAAGTTGTTTGCTGGCAGCTGCCTGTTGCAGCCAGGCCCCAGGGAAAGATGTTATTTGGAGTGTGCTGGAATGAGTCCGTGCCGTGAATCAGGAGCACGGTCACAGCTCCCAGACAGACGAACCCCTCCCTCCCTCCCTCCCTTTTCAGAGGGAATTTCACGCAGGCAACAGTCTGGCTTCATCGAATAAGACAAAGTGAATTATTTCCTGATCACATCAGTGATGATTTTTGCTTTTGAGGGCGCAGATTCATCAATCAATTTATCTCCACTGATTGCCTGGGAAAGCAGAGGACTGGCTAAATCATCTAAGCTGTCTCATACTATTTCTCTTCTTGGGGTGCTGGGGTTATGACTTCTTCTTTACATTTTGGAAAATATTGAAAGCAAAACAAATGATGGAGAAAGAGCAGCTGCTAAACAGCTCAAAAAGGTCATTTCCTCAAAAATAAACCACCGAAAGGCAAACAAGCATTCTCCTCTCCCATGAGGAGTATATCTCATCCCTCTTTAGGTTTGAACAGTTTTTGAATGAAGTGAAACACTGGCATTTTTGGGACTTGCGTCAACTGCAGAGATCTTTCTGGAGCCCTGAGCTGCCCCAAGGAACGTATTGCCTTGAGTCTTTTCACAAAACCCATTCCTACATATTGCACTGGGCTCAAGGCACAAAGCTGACCTCTCTGGGAAACCTGATGAGGTGTAAAGATTTTAGCAGACACCAGCAGGACCCAGCTGCTGCCACACTGCAGAGTGACTCACGCTGCAGAGTGCTTTTGGCAGGAGCACACATGTGCAGGAAGCCAACCTTCGTCAGGCTGAGTAACTCAGGTGAGCACAGGCGACACCTGAAGGCACAGACGCGTTGGGTGTGATGCATAAGGCTGGGCAACCCCCTGTGTCCTTGGATAGGTGACCTCAGACATCTGTGCTATGGCTTCCCAGGACTTTGAATGGGAGCCACTGTCCACTGTCATGGAGAAGAGATTCCACCTGCCTGCACCAAGGGAAGCCAGGCATGCTTGCCCACCTTGCCTCCTGCCTCTCTCCCAGCATCCTGGGGATGTTCCCAGATTACCAAATCAAGAAGCTTCTGGTTTGTTCTGAAGGTTCCTGGGATCAGGACACAGGAGGCTGTAAGGGAGATGGGAGATAAAGGCTGGCAAACCTCAGGACTGCCTTTACTGCTTATCTCATTCCCTTTAAGAAGGGCAGAGGCATCCTGAACACCATCTAATTCACCAGCTTCCGAAGAAGAAAAGAGATTGCATTTGTTGAACAAATTTCAATACCTCAGTTCTCACACTGGAACTGAAGGGCAGCTCTAACAGGATACGCAGCTCCACAGGGGTCTGGGTAACTGTGATTTTATTATACAGTGGAGCCAACCTACCTTTGAGCATTGCCAAGAAGGATATCCGGCTCCCTGGTGCTGTCCCTGACCCCAGCATGCATCCTGCAACTTCCCGTTCACCTCACTGCTGTGTCCCTGACCCACACAGTGCCAGCCCAGAGAGCTACACCAGCACTGAGCCCTCTGGGTTTTGTGTCACAGGAGGTTTTTTTGCTGGTGCAGTTCCAAGCACCAGAATGCAGCAGGACCAACACAAAGGGCATAGTGGAAATGTGCAGCCTGGTGAGCCTGACCACCCATTCCAACAACACCTACCCATTAATTAGGATCAAAGATATGATAGAATCTCACTCTCAATCTCCTGATATCACTGTGCCACGCAGAGAACAACAGTGAATACCAGGGAAGAAGCGAAGAGCTGTAAGAGGAAGAAACATGGACTCATGAATGACTGTGAGAATTAATTTCTGCCATAAAATATGGCTCATAATATGAATGTCTGTGAACCATCTCAAACCTTCATCCTCTAGCAGCTGGTTTTAAAAGAATGGTTTGACATCACCTGAAAGCAGCAAATGCCTCACAGCACAGCCTGACAGCCAGGGCTGCAACCAGGGGAACCTGCAATCTCATCAGGGCTTGGCAGCACCAGGGCCACTGTGGGCAAAAGAGAAAATGAAGGGCACCAGGTGAAGCTGTGATGGCAACAGGTACCAGCATGGGGCTCAGCCATGGGCACAGTGGAGGGGTTTGCTGGGCAGGGAGGATGGAAAACCTCTCATGTCTGGCAGAGAAGGGACCAGCGGAATATCTGTTTGAAAGTTTCCTGGAAGTTTTCCCTATTGCTTCGCCCTGTGGATATTCATGGGGAAAGGGCAGTTGTTAGAGAGGAATTTGGAGGAATCTGAAGTGCCCTCCTGGCTACCAGCACGGCCTGGTGCTGCTGCAGGTGGTGTGCAGAAAGCAAAGCGTAGAGAATCAGTGTGCAAAGTTGGGGGGAGTGACAGGGACACATCTGCTGCCTGAACAACTGACCTGGAGGCACAGGGAGGGATGTGAGCAGCTGGATGAGTGAGCACGGATCCTATCGATTAGTGAACAGGCTCCTGGAACCGTCACGGTTGCAATACAAGTTACAGAGAGGCACTTCAGGGAAGAGAAAAACCCAGTAACAAAAAGACCTTTCTGTTCTTTGGAAACACCATCAGAAGAGGGTTGTTTCTAAATCACTGTCCAAAGCAAGTCATATTGCTTGCATGAATTACCTTGGCCCATAACAGACAGTTTAGGAGCTGCCAAGGGCAAAGCCAGCCACACATATGAGCTCAGGAGAGGCTGCCAGTCCCGTGGAGTGAGGCTGGTCCCATCATGGATGGGAAAGGTCTAAAGAAAAGCCAGGGTGTGGGAAGAAGGTGGACTGGGTGACCTGCTTCCATCAGACATGGTACTGAGCCAGGAGCTTTGTGTGGTGATAAAAAAGACCTCCAAGGGGGCAAGGTGGCCTAATCATGTGTATAACAGACACTGTGCATCCTTTACGTGCTGCATCTCCCTCTGCAGCCCACTGGGATACAGTATAGCAGGATACCACTCAGTGCAGATACACTTTTACATTCAAGTCATCCCACAAAATAGGAGTCTTGCTGTCATTTCCAGAGATGCCACTGAAATTCTGCTCAACTTCCTAACCCATGCTCAAAGAGAAACAATTCAGATTTCTCCTGTCTATCATTAGTGTTAGGAATAATCTCTTGCGTAATTCCCAAGGTGTATGGGCTCTTCGTAGTCACCCAGTCTCTGTTCATCCATTCTGGCTCTTAAATAAGCTGTTACATACTGACATCCTCTAAACTGAACCCAGAAGTGTTTACTGGACTGAAAAAGACATCACCAGATGGCTCCAATATCAGCCTAGAAGGATTTCTGTTCTTCAACAGGCGCTAAATGTGGCTGCAAAAGCAGCAGGCTGTAGAGCATCTGCATAGTCAAATCACCTCTAAGAGGCTTTGTAACTGCATTCAATTCTGCTGTGCTGGAAAATGAGGATAATAAGCTCAATGTATTACACTTACACTGGGGCTACACTCCATGTAGAGTGGTAATAAGAAACACAGGCTGAGGTTTTAACGACAGCTCAGCACTTTGGGGCTCAGCACTTTGCTCGGTGGAAAAAGGAGATGCCAAGCTACTTCTTTAGTTCCCTTGAGAGTCACAGACTTGAGCACCTGAGTTCCCAGAAGTCCCCCGTGATACGGGATCACCTATTTCAGGTGGAATCACAGAATGGTTTGGGTTGGACGGGACCTTAAAGATCATCTAGTTCCACCCCCCTGCCATGGGCAGGGACACCTTCCACTGGACCAGGTTGCTCAAAGGCCCATCCAGTCTGGTCTTGAACACTTTCAGGGATGGGGCAGCCCAACTTCTCTGGGCAACCTCTGGCAGTGCCTCACCAGACTTATAATAAAGAATTTCTTCCTAATATCTAATCTAACCCAACCCTCTGCCAGCTTAAAGGCACTCCCCCTTGTCCTATCTTTCCATGCCCTTGTGAAAAGTCCCTCTCCAGCTCTCTTGGAGCCCCTTTAGGTATGGAAGGGGCTCTAAGGTCTTCCTGAAGCCTTCTCTTCTCCAGGCTGAACAACCCCATCTCTCTCAGCCTGTCTCAGTTGTGTGAACCAGCTGAATTGTGACTTCTCAGTTATTCATCATGAGCTTTAAGGCTGTAATATTCTTTCTGATACAGAAGCTTTACTAATCATTAAGGTATTTAGTTTTATCTTGCTTTGCCTTCCTTTCATTCCCACCTTTCATTTTCCGTCTCTGTGCACATGAACTGTGCTGAAGAGTTTACTAATAGTTTTCCAATACTATCCACCAAAAAGTCTTCAATGCATTTCCATGAACATCTCTGTGCATCGAGTTCTTTCCAACAAAACCTAAAAAAGACCTGGTCTTCTCCTATTTTTAGTCTAGCTTTACTGCACTAAGCATGGTGCTCTGGGTGGGTAAGTCAGTGAGTAGATAAGTCTAAGTGAAACTCCACTGAGTTTCAGTTTAAAGGAGTCCTTTCTCTTCATGCCATGGAGTGTCAAACACCTCTAGCTGCTATGTCAATTCAAGCAATCCCAACATTTCCTTCTGCTGCCCACTCAGTTGTGTCAGTAAAACTTTCCATGGGCTGCCCAATAAATCCTGCAGGGATCGATCTGGGATAATAATAACCTGACCAAACATGACTCTCTTTTTTTTTTCTTGAAGCCCTTTTAACCCTCATTGACTCCACTTAGCTCAGCGCTACCACTGAAAAATTGCACACCAGGCTGCACCAGGAGCAAAAAGGAATAAATTTGAAAGTTGGTTTCGGATGACTTCTGTGGGTCAACCAGACACATCGTGGTATGGAAATTCAGTGCAAAGTCTCATGTTCTCATTAATCATCAGGCATGGATCAGAGAATGTGCAGCCCCACAGACTCTCACTCCAGTTGTAGCCCTGTTCCAGCCACAACCTATTTTTAAGTGTCACAAAATCTTCAGCAAAATTGGTCCCACCATGGATGCAAAAGCCCAGTGAGGGATACCAAAATCCTCCTGCAGTCCCTGGGGAGAGCAGGGCATTTTGTATGGACAACATGACACCACAGACACTGACCTGGGGGTTGGATGGAATAAATCAACAGGAAACACAAAACCCATGGCTGTGCCAGTATATCTTTAAGGTCTCTTCCAACCCAACCCATTCTATGATTCTGTGATCTCTGTGCAGCCCATAGGCTGGAAAATGGACATTAATTACATCCTCTGTTCACCTGAGAGGTTCCTCTCACCCTACAAATTACAAAAGTGACCTGAGTTCTCAGGACCCACACTGTACATCCACGTATAGTCAGGTGGATCCTGGCACTGGAACAGACTCCCCAGGGAAGTGGTCACAGCACCAAGAGTGCAAGAAGCATTTGGACAACACTCTCAGGCATAAGGTGTGATTCTTGGGGCTGGTCCTGTGCAGGGACAGGGGCTGGACTTTGATGATCCTTGTGGGTCCCTTCTAGCTCAGGATATTCTATGACTCTATGATCTCATGCCTGGGAGTTTTTGAGGATGTGGTAGCTGTTTAGGCAGGGTGGCTGGACTGCAACTCCACCAGGATCATTGCTCTAACTTCATCTCATTGTTGGCTTGATCCTTTGAACCTTTCAGGTCACAGGCTATCACAAGCTGGGATGGCAATAAAAATGGATGTTTCTTGTAATGGGCTTCAAAGCACGTGACAAAGATCTCTACAAAGACAGTGCCTTGTTCTAAAATAGTTGATTGAACTGGCTTTCGAGTTACTGGTTCCAGTGTAGGGCCCTCTGAGGCCTTTGCTCCTTGGATGTCAGAGGAGAAGGTCATCCTGGTCCTTTATGTCTGTGGGTGGCAGTTACCTGACCACTGCCAGCTCAGTGCTCCTGAAAATGCTCTGACATGGGCCACAGGAGGTTAGGGTTCCCTCCCAGAGCCTTATCTGTGAGCTGCAACAAAGCCTGCAGAGAAAGTCAGCCTGTGGTGCAGGAGCCACCTCTGACTCCTGTCAGTCAAACTTTGGCAGCTGTGCCCTCTGGGGTTTTTTACTGGAGGGTTTGTGAATGGGTTGTCATTCTTCACATTCTCTTCTATATCTATTTTCTCATCTGCACCTTGCAAAGCGCCAGAGAATCTCCCAACGCTCAGAAACCACCTTTCCATCACACTTAACCTGGAGTTGGACTCCAGCCACCAGCTCTTCACTGAAAAGTTTCCAGCCCCTCAGCTCTCAGTTGGCCCAACACTTCCTCCAGGCCTGTGGGACGTTTCTGTGCGACCCAGACCGTCAGTCGCTGCCCAGCACAGACTATTATTACACCTCCTGCATCATCCTTTTGCGTGGCTCACTCGAGACAAATCAAATAACCGGGTACTGCAACTTAAATTAGAAAGAGTAGACCACAGAAACAACTGCAGCGGTAGCAGGAGCGGCTATAAATAAAGGAAAATGTTTCTCTTAGAAACCTTTGTGCCACAGAGGGAAACTGTAGCAGTGGCCCAGGATATTTTTGTTGCTGCTTTTTACTTTGAAATTTCATCTCTGGAAGCACTTACAGACGTACAGGGTTGTGCAATGTTTTCGCTGCAGTACAGCGATTGCTAAGATTAGCACAGTAACAGATCTTTTCAGAGTAAATTGCATATAATTAATAGGAAGCAGGAGGAAAAAAAGGAATAATTGTATTTAATCCAAATGCAAGTTAGTTCTCCCAGAAGGTGGAACCAGCACTAAGGCCGTGCTGAAGAGGGGCCCGTTCTGTTCAGCTGGGTAATGAACAACAATTATGTGCCCGTATTGCAAATTCTGGCTTCCAATTTGTTTTGCCAAAGTGCAGGGATGTTTAAGATGGAATTTTTTTCAGGTCCTTCCTAGCAACAGTGGAGATTATTGCTTTGTGCTCCTGGCTTGTCTCCCATTCAATGTCAAAGTAAGTTACAGGCAATACAACAGCATTTCCCTGTGAAGGAGATGCATAAAATCTGTACAACACAACTTACATTTTGGTGTTTGAGGCAGGACTTCATCAGGAATCCAAACCTGGCTCCAGTTCATCATTCCTGAAGCGAGGCCTCAATGTCTCATGGAAGGGAAGAGCAATTCCTCTCCAGGTGGGCACACAGATATTCAGCACCAGGACGAAAGCTCCTACACCCCAGACAGGGTTTCTATGTCTTAAAAATCCTGTGACACCCCACAAGAGGTGATCCCACCTTTCATTCCAACATGAGTAATTACAGCCTTATCACTGAACACTTTTGGAATTCATGGGTAATAGGAGACCTAGGCGGGCAGTAGGTTGAGGGAGGTGATCTTCCCTCTTTACTTAGCCCTGGTGAGACCTGCATCCAGCTCTGGAGTCCCCAGCACAAAAAAGATGTTGAACCATTGGAGGGAGTCCAGAGAAGGTCACAAAAATGCCCAGAGGGCTGGAGCACCTCTGCTATGGAGACAGGTTGGGAGAGCTGGGGGTCTTCAGCCTGAAGAAGAGATAGTTCTGGGGAGACCTTTTAGCACCTTCCAGGACCTAAAGGAAGCATATAAGAAGGAGAGAGACCTTTTTACATGGGCAGATAGCAATAGGACAAGGCAGAATGATTTTAAACAAAAAGAGGAAAGATTTATACTGGATGTTAAGAAGAATTTCTTTACCATGAGGATGGTGAGGCCCTTACACAAGTTGCCCAGAGAAGCTGTGGTTGCCCCATCCCTGGAAGTGTCCAAGGCCAGGTTGGATGGAGCCCTGAATAACCTGGTCTAGTGGAAGGGGTCCCTGCCCATGGCAGGAAGGATGGAACGAGATGGTCTTGAGGTCCCTTCCAACCCAAACCATGACCTGTTCTGAAGCCTCATGGCATTGATGAGCTTCCATCTTCCATCCCACTGAAGCACCCAAATTTCCCAGTGGATCATGAAGATAAGGAGGGACAAGTCCACACACCTGCTTCACTCAACGCGTTTCTCAGCTCTTCACATCCCCACACAGACATTCCCCCCCGAATCCCTTAGAGCATCCCAATATTGCCAGATGCACAGCTCAGTAAAAGTACCAAAATAAATCACTGCAGCCAAGGTTTCACTGAGCCGCTGTTATTAATCATTAGCAATAGCTATTGCTAATTAATGTCATTACACATCATGACTATTAATCACAATCTGCTGATGCAAGACATATTGTGTCTTGTAGATGAGAAAGAGGAAAAAAGCAAGTGAGCAATAACCAAACTTGAAAATGATGATGGGCAGTGCTGGCAAATTCACATTGCAAAATCCATGTTAAATATGAGACAACGTCCCTGCCTCGGTGGCTGCATCTCAGCTGTGCTTGAGCAACACCACTGGTCACAAAACCACCAAAACTGGGCACAGAGCTTTAATACGTTATCTAGTACATGACATCTTTTGATGATACAAGCTCTTAAACCATGTGGGAATGAGATTTCAATTAAACTGTCTCTTCCATAGCACTATACTGGTCCCCACCCCCTCCCCAAGAACACCCCCATGTTGCCATCTGTACATCCATGTTTTTCAAACAGGGTTAAACTGTTCAGTTCCGACACAAGCTGTTGGGTCGTATGGAAAAATCACCCAGGAAATGCGCATGACCTTTGCCAGGCAGAAGGTGCAATTAGCTGACCCTAAGGATCAGCTGGGCCATGAAGTCTACAAAATTCTATGGTGCAGCAAATCATGAAGTGCTGGGTCATTAGGATGTGTTTGCCATTAGGGTTTAAACACTCATTAATCACTTTTTTTTCCATCACGAGGAAGGAAAGGGAGATTTCCTTCTTTTTATATTTTAACCTCAAGTGGAAATTTAAATGCAAGACTGGAATCAATTCTGTAGCTCACAAGATTGATTTGCCCCAGACCTGAATTTGCAATATTTCCCCTTAAGCAGGCAGTGAGAGCTGCAAGCACTCCAGTATTCCTAGTTTCCCTGTAGCACAGGAGAGAGCTCCCACAGAGCCTCCAGCTACCTGCCTTCACACTGATGGACATGGACATTGCCTGCTCAGGGGTGAAATCTCTAGGCAGGAAGCTCTTGGCAGTGTTTATACAGAAATTCCCTGCAACAGGAATCTCACAAAGGCACAGTGCAAAGAATAGGGCGTATCTGCTGGCTTTGGGTCCGCAGACTCCGAGGTAAGGGGGTGCCAAGGATGGCTGTACAGAGGAGGAGGTGTCAGCCCTCTTAAACAAGGTGTTTCTGCCACACGTTTGGATGGCCACGTCTCCATCTGCTGCGGGAGAAGGGGCTGTTGGTCACAGTGGTGAGCTCATTAAAGCGAGATCAATAAAGATTTAATCTAATGCCGAGGATTACTCGAAGTGGAATGCTCAATTAGGTGCGGAGGAAAAAAATGCTACACATCAAATGAATTGCCAGCTGATTCCCCTGCTTTATTTGGAATTTAGCCCAATATCAGGGAGGGCTGATAAGCTAAAGCAGAGCTGTGAAAAAACAGCTGGTGCTGGGGGCAGCGGTCAGCGAACACCAGTGAAATGTGCCACATCATTACTCACACGTTTCGCAGATGAGCTCCACAGGTACGTAGGGTTTGGCTGGGATTATGTACTTCCAATTTCCACTTTCGTTCACACCAGTGGCTCTAAGAATATTTGAAAGCTGCTAAGGTGAGGATTTGCATAAATAGGATTTGCCACGGCTCTTGGAAAAAATGGGAAGAGTTAAGTGAGATGAGTGCTACAAAACTTGTCTTTTCTTGGCAGTTTTTCTGTAATCCGGCCCATTTCTCCCTCCCTGCTCCTCCACCCTCCAAAACCGAAACTGGTGCCGCCTCCCCAGCTCCCTCACCTCTCCGAGCAGCGGCCACACAGGGACAAAAGAGGATTCTGTTTTGAATGAAACATTTTATTCTCGAGGCACGAAAACGCAGGGCCAGGCAGGGAGCCAAGAAGCAAGAAAAGAGAAACATATTCGTCAATTAAAACAAGCACTGGTTGCTTTGAACTAAGAAAATCATGTTACAAAAAAATGGAGCGATGAGTTCCCGGCCCCTGGAAGAGCAGAACATGCTCCAGCCCCAGGAGGGGCAGCGGCACAGGGAGCTGCATTGGTGCAGGAGCGGGGAGGAGCGCGGGATGCACTCTCCAAACTCAGTAAATTGGCAGACGCGGGGCCCCTGCCGCTCCCAGGGAGAATCCATCCGAACACGAACAGCTCTGCGGCCCGTTGGCACAATATCACAGCCATTTCTTCTTCCAGCGAGTCGCATTTAATCTCTGCCCAGACATTTCAAAGCAGAGCTGTCTTATTTCTCCCGTTACGGCAGGACACCTTCCCACGCCATTCCCTGGAGTCAGAGTTTTTGGGAGCACAGCAGGGCGAGGTCCAGCCAGTCACAAACCTCCCTCATGTGTCGTCTTCCTTTCCTCTATGAGCCTTCCCATCCCTAAGGCTCAGGATTGCCTCTGAGAAGCTCAGCAATTTGCGCTCCTGAATATACCACCCCAGCTCCTACGATCTGCCCTCCCCTTCCTGAGCAGGGAGGTTAAAAACACCCCGAGGCTGCACACTGTGAGTGGTGGATGAAGCAGTGCTGCCTCCAAGGCTTTCCACATTCCTCTGTGTCCGGGGTGGGAAAGGCCAGGCACAGAGTTATCTTCTGCTGCCCGTTACCACCTACCCGTGGCCCAATTTCTTTGCTGTTTATCACTGTTCTTATCACTACTTATCACTATTATTATCATCTCTATTAATCTGTGGTCCAGGGTACACAGCAGGAGTCTTCCTCCCACTCCCCCTGTGCTGTTTTAAAGAGAGAGTGTGTTTTGTGGGGTAGTTCATGATGGAATCATGGGTGGGAAACCACGAGCCGTGGGTGGGAAAGCTGGAATGGCACCTGTGGCTACAGATTCCTCAAAACAACTGACTTTGGTATGTTTTGTTGCAATTCCCCACCAAGTGGGAACAGCAGTTTTGCAGGCCCCCAGCAGCAATCCCTCTGCTCTCTGTTCCTCTGCCTCTGCAGAGTTTTTCCAGGGTTTTTGACAAAGCTTTTTGAACTCAGAGGAAGAAGAGCTGCACTGGCACTGAGGGGGTTGCACTATCCCATCTGGCCCCAAACTGGGGAAAATGCCTGTTGTATTTTTAGGCTCCTCTGTCATGGCCCTCAGGAGCCTCCCAGCTGTTCCTGCTGAGAAGAAACTGTGTTCTCCTGGGATTGTAATGCAGAGGATGCTCAGATGGTCACTCCACATCAAGGCCTCTGTAGCAAATGGGAAGAACAGCACAAAAACAGAGCTGCTGTAGGATGAAACAGAAGGATTTCATGGAAAATTTCCTCCAATGTCTTTTCATACATTTATGCAAGGGCATCCTGAAGGACACACTGTGAGATGTGGGGTACAACATCCTGCCTTGACCTGGCACTGCTGATGCCGTGGGACCTGCTGACCCTTTGAGGGAACCAGCAGGGACAGTGAACCTACCAGAAGAATGTCAGTGGCAAAAATCCACATCAATGCTTCTGGTGTCAGCAGATTGTCTATAGGTTGTAAAGTCTGGACTAAGAGCTCCAAAAGAGTGGCATTCAAAATGAAAAAAACAAAAACAAAAACCAAAAAATGGTGGAATCTAAGCTCCTTAACCTTAACCCCATGACCAACACATTCCAGAGGCCAGCAGGTGTGATACTTTCTGTGGCATGAATAGACATGGAAATGGAATTTGGCAGGAGCTGCCTTGGGGTGCAAGGCAGAAAGGTTTGAAGGGCTTGCTAGTTGAGTGACAGTGACTACAAAACCCAGAATGCTTTAACCTTGTACAAATACAGCAGATAAATACAAAGCAAACAGTGCTCCCTGGAAAAAAAAGGGTAAATTATGAGGAAAAAAAACAACATGATTTATGTATAGCATTGATCTGTATGCCTGGTACTTTTACAGTCATAAATTCAAGACTTTCTGTAATGTTTTGGGAATGTTTTGTTTTGGGGTTATTTTGGGGCTGTTAGAGACAGAGGGTGCCCAACTTGGGTGACATTTGAAGTGGAAATGGAGGGTTGCTGGTGCAATTCCACCCCAACCACGGCATCACCTTCCAGTGGCCAAAGGGAATCAGCACCGGTCCCAATTTCCTGCGTGATCAATGTCTTCATACCACTGTGGCTCAACACTCCTTTGAGCAGCTGAGCAGTATCTAACGCTTCTACTCTCCGTGTCCTTGCTAGAGACAGCACCAGGAGAAGCTTTAAGAGATGAAGATAAATTCCCAAATCAGGAGTTTTCAAGGAGAAGAGTAAGCAGCAGAATTCAGTCCGGGATTGGTGCAAATGTGGTGTGTCTGCACAGCCCTGGGCACCCTACGTTGTCCCCAGTCGTGCAATTCTTTGAAAACAAGCAACTTTTTGGAATTATTTGCTGGCACTCCATGAAAAGCAATGCTCCCTTCAATTCTTCCTTTCTGGGCTTTTTATTGAAACCAGGCAGTCAAAAAAATTCCAGTTCTACTGGAAAAAGGACACGAGGACAGTTTTTGCTTGTGGGGCAATTTTCTTCTTGCTCCCAGCGACAGCCTATTCTTCTGCAGGACTTGAACAATAAAGGTCTCAAACAAAGGCAGGTCTCAGAGCTGGGGAAAGGATGCTTGAGGTCAGGGCTTCTTCCTTAACCCCTGGTGAGGTCAGTGACATGGGCTGTGCTGGTCCTGCTTTCCTGGGTGAGACTCTGTACAGCCTGTGGGAGCTGCTTCACCAAGCCCAGGGATGAAGGCATTACAAGGTCTCCTGCAGGATGGGGTTCACAGTGCTCTCAGACCTGTGGGATTCAGCCCCTCGTGCTGCAGAGAGGCTGCCTCCACCAAGGTCCATGCCAGCCCTGGGATGAGGGACTCCCTCCACCACTCTAATCTGACTCCTCTGCTTAAAAGTAATTTTTAAGCCACAATTTTAGACTTCTTGGCTGTGTGTGGATTTTTTAAACAACATTTTCTAAGCCAAATCCATCAGTTTAGGAAAACTCACACATACAGAAATACACAAATATATATTCTGTGTGCAGCTCTGTACCACTCAATAACGCTTTTTATTTCCCGTTTGGACTCCACACCCCTCTTTAACATGGAAAACCCATTTGTCTACCTCCCTGGATACTGAGTGGATAAATACATTAACTACTTTGCAGCACGTTGGCCTGGTTTATTCCTAGTCAGGAACATCAGCATATCTGCACCTCAGCCAGACTCCGGAAATCAGTGAACCACGTAAACCTCAACACCGTGGGGAGACTGAAGCGAGCTAATGCTCAGTTCATACAAACCACGTGGTTATTGAAACTCAAGAAAAGAAAGTGATGACAGAGCCAGGTAAAACTGGCACAATCCAGTGTATTTGTGGAGTTAAACTCCTATTTTCCCTGGCAAGGCGAGACACAAATGGCAGGCTGTCACTGCTCTCCCTGTTTTTATTTCCTCCCTGTCACTCGCTGCCAAAATGCCCTTTTTGTCAGAAACTGTCTCGTCCATCCCAAAGGTGGTGCCTGGTGCCTCCTCTTGCTGCTCTGGAGCCTTCCTGCCTCCCTTTCCCAGGCACAGACATTTTCATGAAATAGTAGTGAGCAAAACCCCCAAACCAGCCACCACAACCAGAGGCATCTCCTTCTGCTGTGTAACTTGGGAGGGACTTCACACTCTCAGGACTATCATTTCAGTCCCTGGAATCTTCCATGGTGGGAGTTCAGCAAGAGCCAAAGGCATTTCTCCTTGCAAACAGCATTCCAAGGCACTTCTCTCTGCCTCCCCATTTACAGTAGAGCTCCCACTTTCTCTTTCTTACCATGTTCTTTTTACCCTCTTTTGAACTCATGTGGCAACACACATCTTCCCCAGTGGTGGCTTAGTAATGGCTTTGGCTTTTTGCTTTTGAGTCATTGGGTTTGTTGAGATAAAATACCCAGTGTTTTCACTTCCTAGTGCATACTCTTAGAACCAATTTCATAAAATCATCATAGAATGGTTTGGGTTGGAAGGGACCTCAAGACCATCTTGTTTCAATCCCCTGCCATGAACAGGGACACCTTCCACTATCCCAGGTTGCTCCAAGCCCCATCCAACCTGGCATTGAACATTTCCAGGGATGGGGCAGCCACAGCTTCTGTGGGCAACATGTGGCAGGGCCTCACCACCCTCATAGTAAAGAAATTCTCCTCAACACCTAATCTAAATCTTTCCTCTTTCAGTTTAAAACCATTCCCTCTTGCCCTGTCACTCCATGCCCTTGTCCAAAATCCCTCTCCAGCTGTTTGAGGTACTGGAAGGGGCGATAAGGCCTCCCCAGAGCCTTCTCTTCCCCAGGCTGAACAGCCCCAACTCTCTCTACAGGCACAGAACTTGTCCCTTTCAAACAGCAATGGCAGAGGGTTTGTTCAGGAGCTGAGAGGTGTTTGGCTGCTTCAATTCTGTAATTTTGTAAGATCACATGATTCAGATGTGCACTGGAGCAGATTCTTGCGGATTCAGTTGGCATCAGCTTACCCTGAAATCTGGATGCCGATGACCTACAGGGGAGTTTTTGGCTAAAGGAATGGCCCAGCATTAGGCATCACTTTAGCTGTGGGTGGCTGTGCCATTTTTTGTACATAAAACCCTGGGTGCTTGCACTCAAAGGGCCTCATGTCAGGTAACAGGAGTCCAAAACAGTAGAAAAATGAAGGATTTAAAGTCTTTAATGTAAGAAGAACTCTTACCCTGGTCTGCAAGTGTACAAGCATGCAGTTAAGTGTTTATGCTATTGAAGTCGAGTGGAAAATCCCCCTGGGATAGGAGAAAAAAAGATTTCTTCATGCCCATACAGCAAGAAATCTCAGTGCTCTTGTCATCAAAAGAGTGGGTCTGGAGCACGATCCTGCAGTTCAGGATGGAGGGATATGGAGATGCCCTGTCTTTGCCCCTGGCAAAGAGGCAGGTTGAGCTCCTCACCTGTGGCACCATTTGATATAAACACCCATTTAGTGGCAGCAAAATCACCCACAGGCACTGGAACAGCTCCATCCCACCTTGGGACTCCCTCCTCACCCCTTATACTTGTGTACAGCTGGGGGCCAAACTGGAAGCATCCCATTCCCAGTGAATTGCTATCACGAAATTACATTTATTTTTCTTCTGCTATGTTCCCAATTGAGATGTTTTGGTTTCTTTCCTAGTTCAGAATATTTAAAATATTTTAACTTTTTGTGACAGAAAGGAGTTTGCTATTGCCATTACATCCAAAATCAAGTCAGCACCTGGTGGGTTTGGCTCGCATTAGTACCTTCTGGTAACTCGACTGTGTGAAGAATGGAATAGAAATACCGAGTCCCTGAACACCAAACCCTCCCTGCCTGTAAGGATGGCTCCCCCAGTGCCTCTTTTTGATCACCATAACCCTGGAGCAGGTGGCAGCCGAGAGGACAAGCACAGGGCTACATTCTTCTGTACAAAACAGAATGGGAAGTGCAGTCACTGATGCTGGTTGGGGGCTGCCTGGTACTCTTCAATTTTTTAATAACCTTCTCGACTGGAGAGCCAGCTTCCCCTTTGATGTGGTGCTGGTTTCATTAGTACTCGCTTAAGGTGAATACCTGATTAGCCACGGGGAGCTGAAAGGGTCTTTATTCTCCTTTCTATTTCTACTTTCATAATACTTACTACAGACAAAGAGCCCCCATGCCCTTCCCGAGTTAGAAATAAAAAAAGAGTGGTGTTAGGCCAAAACAAGTGAGTCTGGGCATGTTTGGCAGTTCAAATGGATTAAATCTCACAGCCACAGCCGAGCTTTTTCTGTGAGTTATTTCCCTGCTGCACTTCATGGTGTTTTCCGTCTTTTGGGGCTCTTCCCTCTCTCTCAAATCCAGGGCAGCTGAAGAAGGGCTGGGAACAAGGATTTCACTGCCCCTCATTCACAGTGGCTCTTCTGCACGAGGACCATGAGGGATTTGTGAGCACAGAAGGTCTTACTGGGGGTCTGATTCCTACACCTACAGGAACAGAGCTCTGCAGATGGATGAGTTTCAGCGAGGTCAAGGCTCTTCTTCCAGTTTTCTGCTGAAATAGACCTGTCAACCCACTGGGAAATGGTCCTTCTGAAATTCCAGGTAGATCCTAAATGTCTTTTTATCCCTCCTGCAATAAGAGACAGATTATCCAGTATTATATGTGAGTTCAAGAAGAGGGCTGCAGTTTAGGGGGAAAAAGATAAGAAAGCTTTGGTTACCAGACAACTCATGAGAAATAAAGTCATCTGACCACTTGCAAAGACTTCACAGATTTCTGTCTTTGATTTCCTTCATGATTTTGAAGACAGAAGACACAGTAACAAGTACTCAGAGGCTTCTCAGAGATGCTACAAGCTGTTGACTGAATTTCAGGCCAGTTTAGACATCACTCCTGCTCCCTTTCCAGAGCCCATCAATTTGTCATTCTAGATAAGCTTAATTATTGGTGCAAAGGGAAAGAAACTACTTTCTCCTGCTTTGGAATCATAATATAAATGTAACGGCAAGCACTTAAAGAGCTGTTCTGCACTGGAGGTGCCAATATGCTCTGTGAAATACTGTATTGCAGCCAAGGCAATGGACACACGGGAAGGCAGTGACTTGCCTGTTGCAAGAGGATATGAGTCCCCTGAGGGGGATGTAGTGGCACAGCTAAAGTCAGCTTTGCATAAAACATTCAGCCTTTTCCACAATATTTTGCCATTTCATGGTAATTCTGATTTTGAACTTATTTTTCCCATTCTCCTGCTAGCATGCCAGGACTCCAGGACCCAAAATTCCCACCTACTGGCTCAAGCCTGGGGTTGATAGCTCATGAGGCTCCATCCAAAAGCAGAGAGCCTTTGAATACTGTTCCCCAAGTGTGTCTCGCTGGAACCAGCCTCTCCCAGCACCCTGCCGAGTCTGCTGCCTGTGGCAGACAATGCTGCATCATTCCAGAAAATGGTGTGGAACACCGCTTGTATAATCAAACATCACCAGTGTCCTTACCAGCGTCTTGCACATTCAGAGGTTTTTTAAAGGCAGGAAGAACCACCAGCTCAATTCTGACAGCACACAGCACAGTCTCCTCCTCTAGCCCTGCTCTCAACCCAGTGACCTGGTGCTTCCCCCACAACGCCCACAGGCGCAGACACCACATCACTCCTTGGTCTTCTTTGGATAAACCCAACAGACCGAGCTCCTACATCTGGCTATGAAATATTTTGGGGAGTCCTTGGGTCGTCTCCAGCTTCCCCCTCCCACCAACACCAGCTCAGCCCAGCCTCCAACGTTTTCTAAACCTGAACACACAAAAGGGTTGCAGCATTTCAGCCACCAAAGGCCGAAATTTTCCCCCAGGCTGTCCCCCAGCTTGCCCTGGCAGTGTGGGGACAGCACAGCTTTGCATCCCTCCACTTTGAGGTAGATTTTATTTGCCCAAATCAGTTTATTAAGTCATATGTCTTGCAGTGAGTGACATTCTCCCTTTTTAGAAGGATGGGATTTTAATGGAAATTGCCCTCTCACATCACTGTGAAATCAAGGTAGTTGGTCAGCTGGTAAAATCCTCTTATAGAAAGCCCAGCTTTCATTCTTTTTATGCTGCTTCAGTCCTGGGAAATTATCCCTTTGGAGCTACCCAATATATTCATTACTGTGCTGGTCCATCCTCTATCCTCTCTCCTGCCTCTATTGAATCTGAGTCCCAGCCATATGTTCCTCAGCCACTGTCAGCTTCCAACACACAGACCAATCTGTCAGGATGGAATCTGAAATACTGTTATCTCGTGTTGGGTGCAATATCTCCTGGGCTAGAAAATGATCACACATCATTTGAGAAACTTCAAAGAGATTTATTTCTGGTTATATGAGACTCCCAGCATACATCTTTATGATTGAAGTCTCCCATTACCCGGTATTTCTTTCCATTTATTACGGATAAAAGCTCCAGAAGCAGCTCACCTCTCAATGTGAACCCATGGTCTGTAATCCCCTTTACAGGCACCACACACTCACCTCTCTCTATACCTCCCAACTTCTATAGTCAGAGCTCTAATATCTCTGTATTTAACAGCTAAACGGGTCATGGTCTCTTTTCCCCTCTACCTTTTCTCTTGGGCACGCACTGCTGCTCACACACGGGTTATACTCAGCAGTTTTAATGCTCCAGTCATAAAAATCAGCCTCCCCTCACTCCATTTTGGCAACTGTATCAGATTTCTTTTAGTTCACAAACGTTTTCCATTCCTGCCATTGTCAGAAACATGAAGAATGAAGGAGGAAAGTGTTCATACAGCCACCGGAAATTAAACAATTTGCTTGGGCATGTGATCTGCCTCGATGGATAAAACAGATCTGCCAGTGGCATTTTGGAAGGTGGTTTTAGGCAAACCACTGCCTCTGCCCTGCCACACCAGGCAGCATGATGGAGGAGTGCTATTAAACATTGTCAGTCAGACATCTGGGGAGTAATAAATAAAATTCATCGAAAAAATAGGATAAAAGCAGAGAGCTGCAGGGAACTCTGCAGCATCTGAAGAAGATGTTCAAAGCCAACCTTGCAGCTCCTGCTCGGAGGAAAGCCCTCTGCCTTTGTTTGGGCCTCGGCAGGAAGGGATGTTTATAGGTTGTGTCTTTTAAAGTACACCAGGACTGAGTCAGAGCATGTGTTTACACTGAGTTTTTGGGTGTTTTAAATATCAGCACCAAGTCCCAAGCATAAATTACTACAGTGGGAAAATGAGGTACTGTCACTTTGTACTGATGCAACAAATGCTAGTGCTGCGAAGCTAGTGGGTAACAGGGCAAGTCTGTGCCTGGTGATACACCTGGTGCAGTGGTGTTTGCTCACAAAGCTGAGCACTGGCAGGTCCATGGGATTTAGAAGAGGAAAGGCACACACAGCGGTACAAAACACCACCTTATTAATGACAGCTTTTTGGCCCAGGCAGATGTAAACAGGCCAGGGAGGAGGTGTAGCAGTAATTGGTACAAGAGGAGGAGGCAGCCATTCCCGAAATAACCAAAACTTCCTCAAAATCTCTGAAAACGCTCTTCATAGCCCCAGCAAGAAGAGATTGGGACCGGTTCAAACCAGCACTGCACCATGCACTGGGATTCCTCTCCCTGGTGGGGAGTGGTTCCCCCTTGGTAGAAAAAACCATTGACCAGCCCAGGAAGAGTTAAAATCTCACTGCAGTTCACAGAATCATAAAATAGATTGGGTTGGAAGGGACTTTTAAAGTTCATCCAGTTCAACCCCCCTGCAATAAGCAGGGACATCAACTAGATCAGGTTGCTCAGAACCCTGTCCAACCTGGCCTTGAATGTTTCCAGGGATGGAGCACCCACAACCTCTATGGGAAATGTGTTCTTGTGCTCCTCCTCCTTCTGAGTAAAGAATTTCTTCCTAATATTTAATACCTATCTAATATATCCATTTTTTCCAACCACCTTCTAAGAGCCTGGGCCCAACTCCAAAGAAATTGGTCTTGACTTAGTGAAGAGGCTTGGACATGTGTGAAACCCAAGTGAATGGGCAGAAGAACCAGGTAAGAGGGTTGGAGGTGAGATCTTTAAACAAGGTGTCCCTCCCAGTGTTTTCATGGGGAGGGCCTCGTGTGCTGTTCAAAGTTATTTCCTTCTGTTAGGTTTGGTTTATTCTGTATTTTTATACACCGCTGATATGGTGGAGCCCTGCCAAAAAATGGATGTTAAAATGCCAAAAGGAGGAGAGGCTCTGCTGGAACCTTTCTGAGTCAGTAGGAGCCAGGAAGCAGGGAAGCCACAGGCACTTCTGTTCGTGCACAAGTTCCAGCCCCAAAGTGCAGGCTCTGGAAGCTGGATTTTACCTAATCATCTGCATTAGACCCATAATGATCTGTAACAGTTTTAAGCAGGTGCACTTTTACCAAGGCTACAAATTACCCTGAGAGAGCCACAGCCCAAAAACCTAAGAGAGTCCAAATCCCTCTGCGAGGCACTAACACATTCAGCATGAATTTCACACAGAAGACCTTTCTTTCTTTGTTTTTAACATGAATACTGTCCTTGGCATCCTATAAGACGTGCTACATTCCCAGGGGCATAAATGGAGGTTTGTTGCAGCTTTGACTGGTCTCTTGTCAGACACACAACATCTAATTCACTGCAGTGTTTCTACTTGTCCCACTCTGGTTGTATGTACACACTCCCACCGTTCCACTACTCCTTCTAGCTGGGAGGGTTCATATCTTCTTTGATTCCTCCATCTCCTGTAAAGGAGAGGAAAAGGGGACAGTGCTGGAGATCGATCGGTGTGTGGCTCAGCCCCAAGGTTGGGGCAACGTATCTTGAGGGGCCTTTCCATTTGCACAGAATGGAATAGTGGGCTTTGCCCACAGGGAGCATCCAGTCTCCCTCCCTGGGTGCTCCTCTCATCCCAACCTGCAAATCGCCTGTGAGTGCCTACATCTGGATTTGGTTTACGATTTGCTCTTTTAATCAAGGGAGAGAAGCAGGTTCAGGAAGGATATGGTTCATCTCAGCTTAAATTTGATGCCTGCTTGGGTGAACTGCCCCAGGGATGAGTCTCTGCCATCATCAGTGGAAAGGGGAGTCCAGCTGCTCGAATGGGGCTGTTCGTGTTGTAGGGCCCCGCTTTTAGGTTCAGTCTGAGGAAAAATGTAGAGACCTTCTGGCCTCTGATCATCCTTGCTGAGCTGAGAAAGAAAGACTCTCAGGCACAGCGTGTAAAACACTTCCCTTCCCACAGCCTTTTCCTCTCTGGTTGGTGAGAAGATGACATTTCCATTCGCACGGCATTCAGCACAAGGCACCCCCATTCCCATTTCATCCTTGGGCGCCGCTCTAGGAAAAATAATAAACAGCCGAGTGTGGTGGTGGGGTTTGGGAAGGGTTCCAGCTCACAGTTAAAGGACAGGCCCCATTATTTCTTGATGAATAACAGCATTTACAGAAGGCCTTTCACCCCGAGGTGCTTCACAAACGATAAACACACATCACCACATCACAGAAGGGGCGAAACAGCCAACTTCAAAGTTACAGCTGGGAAAATCCCACAGTACAGGGAGAGACTCACCTGCCAGATACCAAAAAGCAAGGCAGTCCTACACACAGAGAGGGGCTGCTGCTAGACTTAGGCATGTCTGAGCTGCAACGTAGACCACAGGATCATCCTTCTCCTGCCTGGAAATTATCTGTATGGTCTTTAAATGTCTGTGTTTAAACAGTGCTACTCCCTCACTGCCAAAGTTGAAACCATCTGTGTTTTATTGTGTTCCAACATGTTTGTAAGGTCCATGTGATTGTTCACCTTTATTTCCTCTCCAAACAAGAGTTCCTCTCCGTTTCCTTCACACGTGCTCGTGCCAGCCACAAACGACTGCTGGTTGATGCAACACTGCACCAGTGCAAAGACCCAAAGGAGAAACTAAAAAGATGCATAAAAGATGTATAAAAATGACCTTAAAAAAGATGATTCAGGAGTTTTAGCATCAGGAAAACTCAGCTGCCGGGATTTAGTTTCACAACTTTGATAACCTCAGAGAGTGAAAGAGCCTGAGGCTGAGTGGCGAGGTGAGGAGTGTGCCCCGAAGGTGGGTTTGGAAGGACCTGGAGCCCCCTGTCCTGAGGGTCCAGCACCTTCCCTCTGACAGCAAATGTGGGACCAAAACAGGACCGTGCCATGCATAGGCTGCATCGTGGACATTTCCCAGCATCACTGACCACGTGGGTGATTTTTGTCCCACCTTCAGGAGCCTGAATAGGGATCAGCAAATGGAACCTCATGCTCCAATTAAGCGACACTTTTACAAAGGAATCACGGGACACAAAATGTGTAAAAAGCCCAAGGGTTCAGAGACAAATTTCAGCATCTGACTGTCATCCTTTAGTTTGCATTCACTAGTTTATACTGCGACTTTCTGCTTTCTAGATGGTTCCCTGCCTGCCCCAGTGAAGGGGCTTTGGTGCTGGTGGTGAGCATGGAGGCTTTGCAGCCAGGACTTTTCTCCTGGTTTAGGTAGCACAATGCAGGCTCATTCTTTCCTGGCTGGAACTGACTGAATCAGCAGACAGACAAGGCAGTAGAAGGACACCATTAGAGTCGGGGGTGAGCAGGGAATAGTAAATTTAATTTTGGATGTAATTGTCCAAAGCAAAATGCAGATGGTGCAAAAAGAAAAGCTTCTCAACAGTGTAATTTACGGCACTAAAAAAAAGCACATAAATGAAATATGGGAACATCCAAATTCGAGACATCTAGAAACCTTCTGAACACCTTCTTCCTTGCTCCAGTTTCCCCGGTGCTCTGACTGCCACAGTTAGTTCTGCAAGGCCAGGTTTGGTTTCAGAGTGATTAATGATTAGCAGCAGCCACAATTTTTTTCAATCCTTTCTGAAGATCAGGGGAGGGGAAAAAATGCAGCTCAGTCAGAATTTCTGCCTCATGTTCCGTGCCCTCAGCAGGGCTGGGCTCTTCGAACACCAGTGGGAGCTACAGGAGCAGAGAGGATTCCCAGGAGAGGATTTGCTCCATCTCACAAGTGACCCACCCCTTCAGAGCTGATCTTCCTTTTCTTTTTGGTTATTTATATGAATAAACTCCTCCCCAAACAGTTTGCTGAGTGATAAGAACTCGGATCATCCATTACCCACCTCATGTCAGGCGGCTGCCGCGGTTGGAATGAGGTTTGTGTGTGGTCAGGCACATGGTCCTGCAATCACAGCCTCCCCTAATTGCACGTTAGCATGAATTAAAGCCTGGCTGCAGGGATGTTGCTTCCCCATTTCGTCCCTGCAATGGTTTCTGTTCTGGCAGTTGCTGCTGAAAAATCCCCACTTTGGCAATCAAACCGAACCTGAAAGTGTTGTTGGGCTGCACCGCAAACGAGTCCATTTCAGGCAGCAGATACAGTTTCCACTGGAACAGCATTGCCCTTGCTGAGTTACCCTCCTTCTGCTACTGCTTCCTGGTTTTTTCATTGTCCTTGAAGCTTTATGTTTATTTGTAAGCATTAAATCAGAATTTAGTTACACTAAGAAACATTGAAATTATAAATAATCTAATCCTAATGCATTTACAGAAACAAATAGGTATGGAATACTGAAAAGCTATCACTGGAGTCTGTCCTTTTAAACAGGCAGTGTAGAAGACATGATTATACATTCTTGTGCCAAGGTGTGAGAACATATCATGCCTAGACATTATCTCATTAACATCCTGTTCATTCTCAAATCTAAATCCAGATAACAATTGTTTTGTTTTGTGTGTATATATAATTTGGGGGTTGTCTGCCTTTTGGTGAAGTCAAGACATCCAAGGCTACTGCAAATAGATGAATTTCATTCCAACAGCAGACCAGCATCTTCCACAGGTCCCTTCTATGAGGTTAAAAGGTGTATTTGAAAAGGACATTTTGTTTCAATTACCCCCTTTGCATCCAGGGAAATGACTGAATTGGTACTGACCATACCATTTACAGGGCACTAAAGTATGTACCACAACCTAAACCCCATTCCATCCATTCCTAACAGGGCAAATACATTCGGAGCATATTATGCAGATGCTGCTATAGCTGGAGAAAGGAAAGACAGTCTGATTAACCTCAGTCCCCGATAAAAATCACACCAAACACTCTGAGAGAAGAGGATAAACATCCTGCCTCAAAGTCTCATTTTACCCACGTTGCCCTCCAAGTGCTTGAGAAGCCACAGAGGGACTGCACTCAGTCGATATCCGAACGGAAGGCTGAGGTTACCTCCAACACACCAGAAATTTTTCTGAACACCTCCAGCTTACAAATCCTTTACGGAATTACAAACAAGAGATTCTCTGGTTTCAAAGGGGTGGCAAAAAAGCAGACTCTCCTCCAGGACATTGCTCAGTGGATCGTATAACCACCTTCCGAAGAGAGAGCCTGAAACACCAGCACCGGCTGCAGCAGCTTTTCACCTTGCCAAGAGCAAGGCTGTGGGGGCAAATGTAGTTTATGTAGTGCTGTGCTGGTGTGCCCGCCTTGCTGCTGATACCCAAATGTGGCAGTCGCACACTGTATCTCCCGTTACCTCATTTTTAATGCAGCTCAGGGGAGTTTTGCATTAGATTTCAAGTCTGGCTGATGAGGGGATTGATGCTGGGCTTCTGTAAGAAATGTCTCTTGTAACAGTACAGCACGTTGATGAAGTAACCAAAACAATTCAAAACTACTGTGAAACACATTAAATGGATTAAGAATTGGCTAACTTCAAGTCTTAAATATAATTATAACCAGAGAAATTTTCTTTGAGTGGGTGTGTGTTTGGAGAAATCCTGCAGGGACTAGTTCTTGGCTCTACCCTATTGTATTTTATCAACAACTTCGGAAAAAAACCTTTAAATCATTATCAACAGATTTTTCAGATGAAAAAGGCTGGGAAAATGGTCAAAAGAAGGAAACCGGGTCATTGATACAAACAGGTAATTGGCAATCTGAAGGTAAGCAAGTGCAACCAAGTTAGAAGATCAGAGAAAGAAGAACTTTACCTGGTGTGGGCTGTGGTGGTTCTACACTGGAAAGCTGTGACCAAAAAAGGGTTGCAAGTTGAAATGAGTAATCAACTGTCCATGAACTGACCTAATCTTTGTATGTATAAGCAGAGGAAATCCAGGGAGAAGAGGATGATAATGTTGTCTGGGTATTCCCCGTCTCCCGAAACTGCTGCCAACCCATTGTGCCCTGATCTTATGTCCACAAAGCAAGTGGGAGGTTGAAAAGCTGGAGACAATTCAAGAAAGAGGCACAAGAATGTACACAAGTCTGAGAAAGATGACTTGCAGGGAGAGATTTAAGGAGCTTAGTCCATTTAGCTTGTCAAAAGAAAGCTAAGGGGTGGCTGGACACTGATCCAAGAACCTTCAGGGAGAAATCCAATATCCAAAGTTGTCATTAGCCTTGCCAACAAGAATGTCCCATGTCACCAGCCTTGGTTCAAGTTCCCACACCAGCTACACGCCTTGGTCATGTCCTGCCACCTTAGGTGGGGAACACACCAACCTTTCTCTCAAGGAGAAATCCAGGTGCCTGGCCCAACCAGAGCTATGGCAGGTCTGGCAGGTCCTCCGACAGCAAAGCCAGGACTGGGGGCCTGTTGGGCACCAGATTTTGAGTATGAATGTGGCCAAAGAATTTGGGGCTGGGATCCTCCAGCTCTGTTTTCATTCTGTGGTTTCTGTCTCTGTTCTGATCCCAGTGCCAAGGAAATGTTGCATTGTTTGAGAGATGTGAATCTGGTGGCATAGCCTGTCTCAGGACAAGCTCTTCCAAGGCTCTTGTCTGATCTCTCAAGAGAGAGGCTAAACCAAGGGACAGAGATCACAGGCTCAGGCAGGGAACTGCTGTGCCTTTCCCCCCAAAAGGAAGGAAGGATTATGCACTGACCAGCTTGAGCAAGAGAAAAAGGGAAAGGCTCGAGAGCAGCAACACTTCGGAATGCTTCACATGAGAGAGACATTAAAAATAAGATTTTTGCTGGGCCCCTATCTCAGCAGCATTTATTTCCCTCGTCCCTACCTGCCCGTTTTGGAGACCTCTTATCTCATCACTTCAAAGGCCAGTAGCCAAAGACGACAGTTGCACAAAGGTCAGATGGGGTGGTTCACATCAGAATGATCCATCTGGCTGCAGATCCTGCCTGGAGTGCGGTCCCTCCCTTTGTGTGGGGATTTTCTCCTCAGCTCTACTGGGAGATGGCTGGAAGCACAATGAGGGGAAAAAAAACAAAAACGGTGAATACGTAACAGGAACAATTTGTTCTTGGATTTAGAGCTGTCTACGGACAGTATGTAAGGCAGTGTTTTGAGTGACATATTTGACTAATGATCCCTACAAGGAGTATGGAGCAATTAGTGCCTGGAAGTGATACAGAGGGATATGGGGAAGTTGGAAGTGGGTGGAACAGAGTGGGATTACAGCAGCAGCTGAGAAAAGCCCACACTGTTGGAGGTAGCTTTTCATGGGGGAACAAACTGTGAAAAAAGTATGTGCTGAAGAACAAGCTGGATGCTTTAGCACACTTTTAAAGTGTCCTTAACACATTATAAGAATGTGCTAAAAACAATGTTCCTGCATTTTCCAAGCTGCATATTTTTAATTGCAGCAAATTATTGACTTGCACAAGCTTTACACAGCGTTGGTGAAACTCAGGCTGTTATACTTCAGAATAATTGCATGAATTACTTAAGTATTCAAAGCCTGGTGAATAAACAAGTATTGTCCTGCATTAAGTTCTCAACAAACTGTTGCTTCTTCTGGTTGAACCTTGTGGGCACTGCGAAGACGACTTTCTTGCAGCACCTCCAAAAGCTTATGTGCAAGTGAAACGCGACGTATAATTTGAGGTCTCTTTCGCTAATTGCCCACGCAGCTGAATCCTACACAACAGCCACATTCCAAAAAGGCAGAATCTGAGCTGTTTATTTATTTTCCCTTCAGTGGGAACGAAGCTCTCCACCAAGGAGCGACTGCAGCTGAGATGAATTCAGCATCACAATGGTGAAACAAGAAGCACATTCATGTACCAGCACGTTCAACTGCGAGTGGCGTTTGAGCCCCTCCGCGCTGCGGTTGCTATGGCGTCTGTGGGTGGTGGTGGGGACGGCAGGAGATTCTCAGCATAAATGCCAAACCACGCTCTAATATATCTCACACTGACCCACTATTAATTCAGTGGCTGCTCTTTTATTGTTAAAGTAACAAAAAAAAAAATAAAAAAAAAAAATCAGCTCAACTTTCCCTTCCAGAAGGGATGTGAAATTCAAACCAGCAGCGGCACTAAGGGTGTAAATCACATGACAGAAACTTAAAAGGTTTGGGGGTTTTTGTGTTGCTGGGGCTTTCTGAGCCCATAGAAGGATTATAAGGAAATGGGAATAAGCTGATAGTCACACTAAAAAGTTGGGCTGTGCACTTGCCCATGGACTTTCATCTTGCCATAAAATGTCAGAAATGTCAGAAATGCATATTAACAGAAATATGAGGTTTCAATTCCCTGTGAGTTTTTTCTAGGTGGACGGGAAACCTGTAGCAGAGCTGGGTGTTTCTTTGGTCCTGTTCTCTTTATTTATACAAACTTCGAAGGTTTCTTTTCCTTAATCTGGAGAAGAATCAATTAAAAAAAATCTCTTCCATGGTCCTTTTCCTTGGGACTGTACTTATCATCTTTGTGCCAGAGGCTGGGACTTCTCTTTTCAGTTCCATGGAAGCTGTTCTCCATCCAGGTGTCCTGCCTTTGTCTAGGCAGGGACAAGGGGGCTTGTGCAATTGCTGCAATTATTTCAATTAGCTGTGTCTTTAACAAAGATCACTGGCTACTTACAGTTGCATTAACTCTAACATGGCTCTAAGATAGTGTTGTGCATTAAAATATAATTATACAGGAAGCAGAAGGTATGGATTTGTGTTTCCTACTCCAGGTGAGCCCCCCATGAGCATCCTGTCCAGACCATGCTGGTGGCTGGTGGCCTTGTGCCCACAGGGAGGTGACACCCTTCAGGCAGGCACACATTTCTGGAACAGCTCTGGAGGTTGGTATCAATGAGAATTTAGAGTTTGATGGCACTGGGCTCTTCCCAAGGGAGCAGCCTGCCTTAAACCTGGGCTTCTCTGATGGCTGCAACAGGCTGTCCCACGGTGAGAGGTGGGGAGGCACTGGAAAGTAAGATACCACCAGGAGCAGGCTCAGCAGAGGATGTGGAACAGGCTCACAGGTGCCAGGACTCGTCCTCTTGTCTTTCCCTGCATTGTTTCCTGCCTGGCAGATCCTGACCAAGGTCACAGCCTGTTTCCGTCAGCCCCCAGCCCTGGAGCAGGGAATACTGGGACTATTCATGGAGAGCATGCCACCTCACTGCACAGAGGCAGCCAGGGTTTCTCCTGTTCTGTACAAGCATTTCAGCTCATCTGGCACTTTTCATTCAGCAGCATTAACCTACAGTCTAATATAATTATGTACTATATGCGCTTAAATTTTTAATTAGTTACATGCACTCGAGAGCAAATGGTCCCTTTTCCCCTGATACACACACAGAACTCCTCTCAGCCTTAATGGGGTTTACATGGGTTTATCAAGTGATAATAAAAGCCTAAATGTTGGCTTCTGCTAACATTTACTGGGTAATTCCCTGCTCTCTCAGCACATGGGAAGTGTAACTGCAACATAATGAGGAGAAAAAACGTTTAAGGTTAATTCTCAGCTTTACCCATGTTACATAGACAGTTCTCTTGGAAGTGTTAAGACAAATCCCACAGAAGGAAGCAAATCAAAGGGAAAACTGATTTTAAAGTCCTGGGTGGGTGTTTTCTCCCCTGCAAAGGGCGTATCTGTACCTTGGAACATCTGGGTGAGTCTCTGTAGGAGGCTGCGAGTTGGAGGCGGCAGCACAGAACCAGAGGGTCCCTGCAGCACCTCGCTCTTGCTCGGAGGGGAATCCGTGAAGGAGACAACACCAGCTGGGCTCTGAGGGGAAGCGTGAAGGAGATAACACAGCTGGGCTGATTTAATCTACTCTCAGGTGCCTCCAGCCTCCCATCAGGCAGGCGTGAAGCCACAAGTTTTTCAGTGCTACCCTGGTATTCCTTGGGGCTGGAAACAGGGTTTAGTCCCAAAGGGTGGGACTTACCTCTCCCAAATTCAGCTGTCTGCGGCCCAGGTGCCCCCTATGGCCTTCTTGTTCCTCACTACCTACATCTTTCCCCCAGTACTAAGAAATAAAACTATTGCTCCTGAAGTTCAGTGACAGCAATTCCACCTGAACGGTGTGTGAATGTCCCTGGCTTCTCCATGACTTCTGGCTACAAAGCCTTGGCCTGTTTCTCCCCCTGGAAGTGCCCTGGTCTTGAATGGTGAGAAGAAACTGCTACAAACAGGTGTGCACAAGTTGTGTCTCACCCCTGTTCTGTCCAGGCAGCTTCGGGGAAGAAAGGGCTACATCATAAACTGGATTATTGAGTCTCAGCCATTGCCACAGTTGTTCAAAACAAACCATTTTAAAGTATCTTCATAGTAGCAGTACTTTTTAATGCTTTGGGGGCTGAATTTTGCATTAAGAACTCATTTTCTGTGAAGGTTTCTCATGCAACACACACAAGCACACAGCCTGGGTGTATTTGCTATGCAGGTTCAGTGCAGAGTCTCATTATTGATCTCCCAGCCATTTCTGATGTGCCACAGCAGAGGTAACTTATAGAATCACAGAATGCTTTGGGTTGGAAGGGACCTCAAAGATCAACCATTTCCAACGCCCTGGCATGGGCGAGGACACCTCCCACTAGACCAGGACTTGGGAAGAGGAAGCATAGTGGGAAGGGAGTATGGAAACACCAGCAATTTTAGTCACCATTAATACAATTTCTAGCCACATGCTTAACCTCTTCCCAGAGAAAATCACATTGGCATTAGCAGCAACACCATCCAAATCTGTTTATTGGAAAAAACTGAAAAGGAAAACCTCTTTGGAGGGTGAGTGCTCCAGGCTGGTCTGCTGTTGGACAGATGCTGAAAACTGATCTCTCCGAGAACGCCACAGCCCAGGAGGGACAAGCATTTATTGTGCCACTGCAATGCAGCTCCATGGAATTTGCTGCTTTTTATCCAGTGAGTGAAATAAAATAGGAGAGGGTTGGGGTTTTTTTTAAACTTTCATATTGGAAAACCTGCCTGTTCTAAGGGGAATGTGGTGCAGGCTCAGCTGCAGGCAAATACAGCCAGAGGCATCCCACACACATACCAGCACATACACAGGAGCCATACACAGTATGCAAACACCCTGAAATCTCAAACAAATATCTTGAAAATCAGTTGTGCTCCACATGGAACAAGGGGCCTGCCCACACACAGAATTAAGAAGTTAATTAGTGTTTAAATATTTCCTTGCAAGCTTTGGCACTATTGCTGCTTCACTAAGACTACCAAGAACAAGTGACTAGTGGTAGAAGGATGACTCTGGTTTTCAGTGTGCTCTGATAAATTATAAAAATCATGCAGGTAAACTTTGGATGTTTTCTATTACAGCTTTACTGTGGCACGACTGGCAACTGAGGGAAATACTTCTTTTTAAAAACATATTCATTTTGATCTAGCAGTGACCTTTTAATACATTCAGGTCCCTGCAGGGGAGTTGAAGCTACTTGTGGTCTTGTGTAAGAAAGGATGAGGAAAAAACGCACCTCAAGATGACATAAAATCAAGGATCAGCCACAGGGAAGTAGGTTTTCACCATCTGAGGTATTTCATCAGACTTGATGATCTATTCATTTTGATACTTTCCCCTGTATGACCCCACGGTGGGATGGGGTTTGTTGGCTCTGCCAAGAAGACTCATCTGTCAGCTGGAGTTAGAGAAGGTTGGGGTATCTCTGCTCTGGTTGGCTATGGGCAGTGAGATGCTGCTCACCCCTTCCTGCAGGCATTTTTATATTAACCCACCTGGGATAGGGAACACCTAGTCCCACTTCCTGACCACTTCAGGGTTGTCCAAATGTTAAAGCCTTTCTTAAGGACACTATCCAGAGTTTTTTAACTAACTGCTTTTTAATTTACCCCTAGTTTGCCAAGTTTGCAGGTTGCCTCTGAAGGCACAGCACTTCCACTGCAGGTATCGAAGCTGTACGTTTCTCCTTTCTGGCCTCTAGGGACTGAGTTATAATTTAGGTGCTTCTGCTTCCAGAAACATGACTAGCAAGTCAAAATGGAGAGATCTTTGAATACCGCATTTAAAAAAGCCTGAGCAGTGAAGGGTTTGCAGGCTGAAGCACTCTGTGATCACAGTACTCACTCAGCAAGCTCAGAGTCTAGCAAATAGTTTTACACACGACCAAGGCCTTATGGAAACAGGCATCAAGGATGGAGAGAGAAAATATCAGCACTTTAGAGCTTAGCAATTGCTGCCTGCACTACAGAGGGGACAGCCCAACTCTTCATAGTTCACTTCTCTCAAGGGCTGATAAATGGTTTGATTTCATGTGAGATTCTTTGTCTAGAGAAGTTCCCTGGTATCACCAAGAATCAGATCAGTGTTCTGAGCACAGCTGCAGTGAGGCAGCTGGCTGCCATCAGGATGTATTAACTCACCTCTCCACATTCTCCTCCAGCCTTGCCACCAACTCGTCTTTCTGACCTTGAGCAGGATGTTTTATCCATTGAGGTGCCTCCTGGTGTGCCTGCAGATGGGAATCCTTCCTGCCTTTCAGTGACCGCTATCAATTAGCTAAACCTGAACCTGTAATGTGCTCTGAGCCCTTCAGCTGGAGCATCCCAGTAGTGCAGGTGTTATTGAAAGATGCAGCTACAAGCAATGGATGAAAACATCTTTCTGGAAATTATGCTCACAGACTCAACAGCCTGTGTGCCGGATTTGTCCTCAGCACACCCTGAACACAAAGGTTGAATGTGGGTTTTTTCTTTTGGTCATGCAGAGGTGGATCAGCAATGAGAATATGGCCCTGAATACGAGAATATGGCCCAGAGAGCCAGTTGTGTCCTGGGCTGCACCAAAAGCAGCGTGGCCTGATCCAGGGAGGGGATTCTGCCCCTCTGCTCCACGCTGGTGAGACTCGCCTGCAGTGCTGCCTCCAGCTCCAGGGTTGTCAGCACAGGGAAGGCATGGACCTGTTGGAGAAAGTCCACAGGAGGCCACAAAGGTGATTAAAGCGATGGAACTCTCTCCTATGAGGAAAGGCTGAGAGAATTGGGATTGTTCTGCCTGGAAAAAACAAGGCTTTGGGGTGACCCAATTGTGGCCTTCCAATATGTGAAGGGAGCTACAAGAAAGATGGACAGAGACTATTTACTTTATTTTATGGTGACAGGACAAGGGGGAATGGCTTCAAACTGAAAGAGGGAAGCTTTAGAGTAGATATTAGGAAGAAATTCTTCCCTGGGAGGGTGGTGAGGACCTGCCACAGGTTGCCCAGAGAACCTGTGGCTGCCCCATCCCTGGAAGTGTTCAAGGCCAGGTTGGACGGGGCTTGGAGCAACCTGGGATAGTGGGAGATGTCCCTGTCCATGGCTTGGGGACTGGAATGAGATGATCTTTAAGGTCCCTTCCAACCCAAACCATTCTACAATTCTATGAATATCCTTTATTTTATTAGACAACAGTGCTTCCATTTAACTATGACTAAGACAAAAAGTAAATAAATGGAAGTAAATCTCTAGGGTTTTTTCCTCCCTTCTGGTTTCCACAACTGATGCATATGTTTGCGGGCATCTACCTTACAACTTTTAATCATATTTAAGAGCCGTATAATGGTTGAGAACCCAAACATGTGTTTTTAAGGCAGACAAGCTCCACAGTCCAGCTCCCAACCCAGCCCTTCAGGCATCTTTACTGATACTGTTGTAGTGCACAGGGCTGGAGTAAAGAGCCAAGAATGAGAACACTTTAATTGGGCATTGCTTTGAGGACTCAGCATCTTAAAACCCTGTCCCAAAGGACTCTCTTTCATCAGGAAACTGCAACCCTGAGAATACTAAGGATGAGAATTGTATCTGCCACAGCAGATGATGTCTATGCAAGGAGGGCAGGAACAGATGAAAAGAAGGGAGGAAAAAGAAAAGAATTGTTTAACCTACGGTACAACCTGGGGAAAAAGGCAAACACAACATCAAAGACAGTTTTGTGGTTGAATTCACCTCATGCCATGAGGTGGTTGGTGACAGCAGGACACCACACCGATGACTCGGGGGCTTCCTTTTAATCCCAACCTTCAGGATGGCCCAAATCTATGTGTTTGCAAACTCTTATCAGGATACATCCCCAGGCCTGAGTATTTCCTTGCATAAAAATAATAATGGATGCTAAAGAGTAGCATTTATTGTAAAATAAATAATAAATATGAATAAAAGCAGAAGATAAAAGGCTTGGTCCTCAGTTGGGATGAACAGGGGCAGCTCTGCTTTCTTCTGTGGCCACACTATGGCAATGAAAGATTTGGTTCTGATAAAATTAAGCACCAAAAACGGATTTGATCTTCTTTTGCTCTAGGAGTACCATTAGCTCCTTCCTTAGTCCCTTCCAAAATTCTGCTGAAGAAGAGAGGAAAAAGGATGAGTCATTGCAAAGCTGCAAATATTTGGCCAGTCTAAGAGAGTAAAAGCCATTCTTCTATAGAATCTCTCCCTCTGTGGGCTCACTGCAGTTTATTTTAGCTCACGAATGAATGTATCAAGTTGTCTCTTGAAATTCAAGACAAATACTTTAATTGAGAGTGAAAAGGCAAAATAATGAAGGATTGTTGCTCTGTGTACTTAAAAATAAACATCATCAAGCCTGTATTTAAGGATGTCAGATATTCCATAGGTGACTTTCCGGTGATTCTATACTTCACACTACAGCTGCAGCATTAGAAAGACAACAGCAACCTCAATTCCTCATTTGTTGTGGTCAATAGTCATGCATTTGTGTTATTTTTCTGAGGGGACATTGTTCAGCACAGTAGCTTAAAAATAACACTCCTATTGCTATTGAATTTGTTCTTCTCAACTTTTGTTTCCTGTGGGCTGTTTCTTAGGCAGAGACTGACTGGAAGTGGTGCAGGGACTGATCTATGCACAGAAAAACTAGTGCTGAGAACTTTCTCTTAATTGCCACTAGATATAAATAAAACTGCTGCAGCTCCTCACCAGCCCTAGAGAAAGGGTGTAGTCTGCACTGCAGGGAAATTACAGATAAACTTGAAGTTCCAGAAGCTCTGTTGCCAAACTTCATGGATCTAAAATTCACCTCTTTATCTGTCCACGACAACGCTGCTTACCAATAGCTCAGTGGTTAAATCTCTCAGGGACCACATTAAAGCAAGCAGTGAAAGATAGCAACTATGTGCACTAAACAGATTTTTTTGAGGGGGATAGAACACACTTAGAAAAAAAATAAAATAATTGTTTTGAAACTTTCCAACCCACAAAGATAAATCCAATGGTAAGACTGAACACATGCGTTCGAGATCAAAATAGCAACAACTATAAAATTAATAACTAATTTCATGACAAGATAAAGTTTTGTAAAAGAAGAGTATTAATTTATACCATGAATGTTTTTAAACTAACAGAGAACAGGTTTAGACTAGATATTAGGGAAAAATTCCTTACTTGTGAGGGTGGTGAGGCCCTGGCACAGGTTGCCCAAAGAAGCTGTGGCTGTCCCATCCCTGGAAGTGTCCAAGACCAGGCTGGATGGAGCTTGGAGCAACCTGGGCTAGTGGAAGGTGTCCCTGTGCCTGTGGAAGGGGGTTGGAACTGGATGATCTTTAAGGTCCCTTCCAACCCAAACCATTCCATGATTTTATGAATGTGCACCTCTACAGACTTTTTAAGCTTGAAATCTGTCAAATGTCTTAACAGTCCTTTTTTTATTACATATTCTGTAACATATTTATTGCTTCTTTTTATTACACTTTGTTCACATTAATCTGTTTTAAATCACAGTGAAAGACAGCACTGGGATAAACTAACAGGAGCTTGAGAAATCTCTACTCTTGCTGCACCTGCTTGGTAAATAAACACAGCAGCTCAGCCTGTAACTAGCTCAACATAAACAGATTTTCAAAACAGTCTGACACCAGAGCTGATCTAGCAACATCAAAACAAAACAGCAAGGAAATTTTGCCTCCCTGTTACACACAACTCCAGTTCCTCTCTGAAACTGTAGGAGGGTTTTTATTAGGATACAGATAAGAGGGCTGGAAAAACAACAACTGTATGAAGAAAGAGAACAAACTTGGCTTGTAGACTTTGTTTTCAATGTTCAGCAGCTTAAGCCTCTTTTCTGAACCTCTCCTAATTGTAACTCCTGATATCTTCCTATAGGATCACATTACTACGCTGATTTTATGGACTAGAACCAGAGGCATCAAAACACTAAATGACATTAAACCCCACATGAAGTTCAGAGCAGACCTAACACTGCACTGCTGCTTTAACTTGTAAATGATGTGACAGTCAAATATCCTGTATATGTGTTATGTTGAGATCCAATGCTCTTATGAAGTTAATATTGTGATATGTAAAAAATGTTTCTAAATAAATACGGAGAGTAACATTTCAAAACCAAATTCCATTAAAAGCTGTCTTATAGATGATTCAGCTGCTGTCAAATTCACTTTTCAGTGGCTAATAGTGACATTGGTGCAAGAATGTTTGATTGCCACAAAGAGGAAAAATTCAGGGCAAACTGAAATGCATCTGCTTGGAATTTGAGGATCTTTAAGGTGCGTTCCAAGCCTTAACATGCTGTGATTCTCAGTCAAACCACAGGTCTTCTCTCTTACCTTTTTTGGTGTGCAATATTTCTTCCTAAAAAGTAAATAACCTCGGGTGAGGTATTGAGGCAGTCAGATACAAAGGCACTTCACGGAACACCTCTGAGAGACACAGAGTTATTGTGCCTGTACTGAGAAAAGCAGGGCAGAACGGTGTGTGCAATGTGCAAAAGAAGACTATGCCTTCTAACCCTACCTGGTATGTTAGTTACCTCCATATTTTATCCATTCCAGAGGCTCTGTTCAAAAACTTTGTGCAAGAGCAGTATCCTTTTTCTGCAGAATCCTAAATGAGGACAAACGATGAATTTTTAATTAGGCAACTAAAGAGCAAAGACCTGAGCTCAAGAAAATGACAATGCTCTTTTATTTCACTGTTATTCCACTTGTCAAAGCAGCACAGGATGAACAAATCAGAGGAATGCCAGAAGCCTTGTGCCTCCTGGCTGACTTAAATTTCTGAGGTCACTCATTCAGTGGTTCCCAAGGAATGACTTCATGTGGACAGCAGGGACTCTCTGTGCAGCCACTGTGAAATGAATTCATACAGGTCAGCAGCCTCTTGCCTACAACTTAGAGAAACTCTTTTTACCAAGAGGGAAATGGAATGCAAGAGGATTGTCTCTGAAGCAAGATACAGGATAGGAAGACTCACCCTTGAGAGCTGGAGAGGGACTTTTTCCAAGGGCATGTAGTGACAGGAAAAAGGGGTAATGGGTTTAAACTCACAGAGGGCAGGCTTAGATTACATATTGGGAAGAAATTCTGCCCTGTGAGGGTGGTGAGACCCTGGCACAGGTTGCCCAGAGAAGCTGTGGCTGCCCCATCCCTGGAAGTGTTCAAGACCAGTTTGGATGGGGCTTGGAGCAACCTGGGATAGTGGAAGGTGTCCCTGGCCATGGCAGGGGGTTGGAACAAGGTGGACTTCAAGGTTCCTTCCAAGCCCAACCATTCTGTGATTCTCTGAAAGGATCTGATACATATAGATATATATAGGTATATATATACACAGGATAGTCCTGTATCCCACTCCTAACATCCAAATCAAAGTAGAATCAAAGTTTTCATGACTCTAGGGCAGGTTCCAAAATGACTGTCACCTTGTGTCATCAGAACTCCTTGCACCTAGAATTTAAAATTGGGTAGATAACATATTTGTGGACAGTACAGATGAATAGACAGAGACTGGAAAATAAAGAAAACTTCAGAAGAATCAATATTCGCATACATTCAAAATCAGTATTCCCATACATTCAAAATCAATATTCCCATACATGCAAAATCATTCACTGAATATGAGACTGCTCAGCAAGGACCAATAATTCCCACACATAACAGTCTCTCTGCCTAATATTTTTGGGTCTATGTTTGAAAATAAATCTTTAGAAAATGATTCTCTGGTATCTAAAATGTCATTTGAAGTGGCCGAAAGAATTGCAGAAAAGAGGTTTTTTGTTTGTTTGGTTTGGCTTTTTTTGTTTTTTTTTTTGTTTTTTTTTTAAATGTGAAAGTTAAAAAGACAAGTTTTCCCAAATGTGGTCATTGTAACCTCTTAGCTGGTGGGTGTTCAGAATATTAGTTAAAATTATCATGAATGGAGAAGCTTTAAAAATAAGTCTTAAAAATAAGGAAGTTAAAGTATTCCTCCCCAGTGATCCCTGCCCTCCTTCCCTGCTGGACTGGTGTCCCAGGGGGGCAGTGAAGATCCAGAGGATTAGATCCATACCTTCCCATCTGACTGCTATACGTGTGCTGAAATTTGCATTAAGTACAAGAACTCCTTTGATCAAAACATCGCACACATTTTACACATCAAGGGGCTCCACGGAAAAGCGGGAGCTTCCAAAGCAGCTGGAGGGATTCTGGGAGGGATTTGACAGGGAGCAGAGTGACGATGTGACTGTCACAGTTCCTGCAAAAAGCTTGATCTGATTAAAGGCAAAGAACTGGAACTGTGTAAGGACAAAATAAAAAAAAAAAAAACCACAAAAAAAAACACCACAAAAAACCCCCCCAAAAAAACAACAACAACAACAAAAACCCCTGAGCTTATTCAATACCAGTTTGAATAAATAAAACTAAGAGGATCTGGAGTTGGCTCAGAACTGAACGAGCCTAAAGGCTGTGTCTTTACAGGGTAAGCCAAGTGCAATTCTGGAATGTCAGCCCTGCAGCTCCAACCCTGGATGTCCCAGGAGCGTGTCCCACTGACAGCGCACACTCCTGAACACCTCAACACCCTCCTTCTCTCCTGAGCCTTTCTGAGAGCAGTGGGCACCACAGATCAGTGCAGCAACGTGGTAGAAAAGAGCAGAAGGTGAGTCAAAGAATTCAAGTGTTTCTAAATGTCCTTAAGAACTCTGTCCCTTCATGCTGCTGGGTCTCAGGAGAATGCAGTTTTAAAAGATACGGTTTGATTTGGCTCAGCAACAAGTTTGCCTGAGGTGTGGTGGGGAAAGAAAAAACATCCAAGAAGCTGACTTTAATTTTGGAGGCCAAAATAAAATGAGAAGAGAAGCCTCTCTGATGGGAAGTACAGCCCTTTAGGATAGATCAGGAATTTTTCTTCCCATGCCATCACACCAGGGCTCCATTTGAGTGTCCTGACTTCATTTCTTCCTTAGGACAAGTCTAACTAAGCCACTGTGGGATCTTTCCTTTCTTTCTAGAAATCAAAGCTACCAGTCAGGACAGGGATTTTGTTTGATTTTCCAGAAAGATAAATAAACTCCTGAATCCCGTGGTTCCACCTGGGCACCATCCTGCAGGGCAGGGAAGGGGTTGTACATGAACTTTAGGGCACAGATGCTCCAAACTCACATCAGAAAATGAAGATGCAGCACTGGGAGGGTTCCCTTTCTGATGTGTTTGGTTTTAGCCAGTTATAACCAGAACAAAAATTGCCTTGTTTTTGTTTTGTTTTGTTTCCCACTGGGAAATCTAGGAGGTTATTACCCTGCTTCTAATTAACACATTAACATTTGCTTTGGAGGTCTTAGTTAATAACAGCAACTCATCAAGTGGGTCCCCCAGCTGCTAATTAGGTTTTTTCACACCAAATTTTCTACCTGAAAATTCCTTCCTGATCCTGTGTAAGTTTGCCCATTTCCCTTGGAGCTTTTCTTAAGAATTTCTTTGTGTTTTGTTTTGTTTTGTTTAATACATTAGAAAAACCTCCACTGGTGACTTTCCATTCAGCTCCTACTCCAGACACTGCCCAGAAATGCTCATGTAATGCTTAATCTTTTTTTTTCCTAAATCCAAGGAGAAGCAGAGATGTATCGACATTCACATTCTGGTGCCTTTAATTGTATTTACTATATATTTTTCTCTCACCAGTGGCAGAGTGCTATGTAGACCCCTAAGAGATGCAGTTGACTTCTTCATTTGAGATTCATTCAGATAATTTAAAAAAAAAATAGAAATAAATCCTCTTATGATGAAGGATGTTACTGTGTATTTTCTGAAATATTTAGCATCTTGCCATTTCCTCTTTTTTTTTTTTTTTAATTTTCCCAAATCCCCCTGCATTTCATCAGCACAGCTTGAAATAGCCCTGCAGTTCAGAGCTACCTGCTCGTTCTGGTTGCTTTAATGAATATTTACCATCCTGCAGAAGAGTGGAGGATGCCTGACTGCAGCTGTGCTCCCAAACACCGGAAAGGACTCGTCATCTTCAGAGCCATTACCCCCAATTCCATCATTTAATAAAAGGAAAGACAATACATGCCACACTATAATGAAATTTCCTACCTTTTTGTTTATACCAGTGCAGCCCAAGTTTAATAATGACTGTAAATTAAATGAGGTAATGGCATGGACTGCACAATAATACCACTAGTATTAAACTGAATGTCTTACCTCAATATTAATCATTTCATAATAAATTATAGGGGATAGTTGTCTTTTCCACCCACCAACAACCTCTGTGTAGACAGGGCAGGCAAGAAAATTATTTTACTTTTCTGCAAAAGTTCTCAGGAATCAGAAGAAAACAGGAATCTTGGAAGACAAAGGGGCAAGTCACAACTTATAAAAGTTTAGCTGTGTAAAGATTTAGGTTAATTACAAAAGCTTTCCCTTAGTTAATTGAGAAAAATAGAGGTAATCAGAGAGTTATTCACTGAGTTCTGAATAAGTAGGATGGATGGACGGATGGAAGAGCTACTGGAAGTGCCCTTCTCATTAGTTTGGATGAGGTCCTGAAGTCAGAGGGGGGGAAAGAAGGCAGAGATTTGTATCTGGATGCCTTGTAGTCCTTACAGAAGCCGTGACAATCATCCTGCTCCTGCCTCGTGACTTCCTGCAATTAACATTTTGGATAATCAAGTAACTTTTCACAGGACATCACCATGGCTCCCCTCTCCCAGCCGAGTGCTCAAATCATCAGCTTTTATGGAACTTTCTCTACGTTTGACTAAAAATTGCATTCTGTACCATGAGAAAGATTTCCTACCATTTTTATCAGTGTGTTGCTGAAGGTTTCTGCTTTTACAAGCATTTTGCTGATGAAAGGAAGCAACAAAGAAACCAACAAAAAATTGCCACCAGGACCTGAAACAGAGACTTTTCAGGAATTGCTACAAACCATCGTTTTGATAGATTATTTTGGGCTTGCCTTCATCCCATTAAAACCAATGGGAAAGCTGAATTCCAGGGAGTTCCTTTGTTTCCACATGAAAATGTTGTAAGTATAAAAGATACAACAGAATTTAAGAATCAGATTCACAGCTCTACCCTGGCTTTATTCTGCCTCCTCCATAAATCACCCAAATATCTCTGAATAGTTTTTCCACCTGTAAAGTGGGAGAGAATTGGTACCCTGATGTTGCCTAGAGAAACTGCAGAGCATGAAGTTCTAAGAACACGGGAATAATAATTATTTATTAAAGAAAGGACATTTGAAAAGACACCTAAATGAAGAATGTTTAGTAAACCTGCATATAAAATCAATAGAACCTACTGTGCATGACACAAAGGAGGTACTGCTGCCCTCCCGAATGTGTAGGATACAGCTCTGGAGACGAGGCCTGTTCATCCACTGAATAATGTCTGAATTTGGCAACTCAAATACTACCTCAGCCTTCCAGCGTGAAGAATGGGGACAACTATCTTCTTCACAAGTTTGCTCAGAGGCTACAGCACCTTGACATCTTTGGATGAAGGCTGAGACAGAGGAGAAATGATTAGTAATTGGGATCAAACGCTGGGAAGGGTCATTTAATGCAATTCCCCGCTGCTGCTAACAACTGTATCATAAAAATTTATGAAACTCCATTTTCCCATCTACTTTCTCTATTTATTTTGTAATTTCAGTATTTAGACAGTCCCTTCCCTGTATATTAATCAGAGCACAGACTCTTGTTTTACTCATGCATTTCCTTCCATTTTTGCTATCCCAGTCCTCAAGAGCATTTGATTTTTCCTGTGTGTTACCATGAACATCCTCTTTATTGATGTCTCCCAACTTTCTGTCATCAGTAATTTTAATTAGCACATTTCTATCTTTTCTGGCAAGAGCATCAATAGTGATCCCAAGACCAATAATTATAAAAAACCTGAAATCATTCTTCCTTCCTTCCTTCCTTGATTTCTGCACAGTGGTCCAGCTTCAGTAGAAAGGGTAGAGCGTATTTTCTGTCCTGTCTCCAGGATATCCAACAGCCTGCTGGTTGGAGGACCCTCCTCTAATGGCCCAGCATTTCTGTAAAGGATTGATGGGAATACTGTACTGCTGTTTAAAAGAGAGTTTCTAGGAATTATTTTTACATGGTGCTTAATGCATTTGCATCACATCCAGAGCTTACCTAATGGGTTCACTCCTGGAAGGGCTTGGGAGATTTTAGGTGGGATTCAACTGAAGAACTCTATTCATAGTCTAGATCCCTACTTGTTTTGCATCTCTAACCTTGAGTTTCTTTATAGTGCCGGGAAAAGTTATAAACATAGGCAAGTTTAGGAGTGTGATTTGGTAACCCTGAAGTAAACTGCCCATGTTTGATCAGCAGAATCACATCCCAAATGTCATTGATTATACTGACTAATTCTCCATCAACCCTAAGGCAGCCCAATAGGCTCAGCTGCAGATGGGCTTAAACAAAGCAAGATGCAGTCCAGGAGTTGGACTTTATGATCCTGGTGGGTCGCTCCAGTTTCCAGATAACCTGTAACTTCCAGAGGTGGAGGTTGAGGATCCACTCAAGCTTCGGCAGCTTGGGGCTGAGAAGATCTCCTGATCTCAGGAGAACAAAAACCAAGTTCAGCTGCCTCTAGAGGTAAGCGATAGACTGAGACATTTCAAATGGCTGTTTCACAGAATCACAGACTCATTCAGGTGGGAAAAGACCCCCCAAGATCATCGAGTCCAGCCTGTGACTGATCACCACCTTGGCAACTAAACCATAGCACTAAGAGCCACATCCAGTTGTTTCTTGAACACATCCAGGAATGGTGACTCTACCAGTTCCCTGGGCAGCCCCTTCCAATGCTTCACAACCCTTTCCGTCAAGAAATTCTTCCTGATGTCCAACCTGAACCTTCCCTGGTGCAGTTTGAGGCCATTTCCTCTTGTCCTGTTGCTGGTTGTCTGGAAAAGAGGACAACCCCCCCATTTCATCTGGAGAGCTGTGTCCAGTTCTGGGCTCCTCTGTCCAAGAGAGGCATGGAGCTCCTGGAGCAGGTCCAGTGGAGGGCAAATAAATACGATTAAAGGACTGGAGCATCTCTCTCATGAGGAAAGGCTGAGGGAGCTGGGCCTGTTCAGCCCCAGGAAGAGACACTGAGAGGGGACCTCCCCTGTGTCTGTCCGTGTCTGCAGGGAGGGGGCAGAGGATGGACCAGGCTCTGCTCAGGGGGGCCCAGCAACAGGACAAAAGGCAACTGGCAGAAACTGATGCCCAGGAAGTTCCACCTGAATATTGGGAAGAACTTCTTTCCTGTGCAGTGACTGAGCACTGGAATAGGCTGCCCAGAGAAGTGTGGAGTCTCCCTGACTGGAGATATTCCAGAACAGAACGGACGCAGTGCTGTGCCATGTGCTCTGGATGACCCTGCTTGAGCAGGGAGGTTGGACCCACTGTGGTCCCTCCCAACCCGACCCGTTCTGTGATTCTGTGGTATTTTCTTTCAAGGAATATTTACTTAAATATGAACACAAAGTCTGAGTGCTCATCGGTCATTGAGTATATTCAATAATGTAAGTCTGAAGTCACAGAATCACAGAACGGGTCAGGTTGGAAGGGACCATGGTGGGTCAGCTGGTCCACCTCTCCTGCTCCAGCAGGGTCACCCCGGAGCACACTGGCACAGGATTGTGTCCAGACAGTCCTGGAATAACTCCAACGAGGGAAACTCCACAACTGGAACATCCCAGTGTCGCAACACGAGAACAACTGTGCCAGCCGGTGCCACTGGGCGAGGACGAGGGGTTAAACTTTGCCTCTTCCCGAGCGAACCCGCCAGGATCCGCGCTGCCTCGGGGAAGCAAAGAGGGAGAGGGGGAAAGCGGAGCCCTGAGGCGGGCGGGCGGACGGGACACCTCCCTGTCCCTCGCCCCGCTCCCTGAGGGGCGGCACCGTGCCCCCCCCGCGGCCATGTTGTGGGGGGCAGCGGCGCATCCCATGGTGCAGCGCGCCGGGAGGGCGGGGAGACAGGGAGGGAGGGAGGGA
>VZRE01010463.1:204310-263522 GCA_013396775.1 Cephalopterus ornatus | reverse complement strand
GGGAGAGGAGGAGGCTGCGGGGAGAGGTCCTTGGTGCCCCGCCTGCCCCGTCCCCTTCCCGGGGGGGACCCGGCCGCCCCCTCCGCCCTGCCCGCCCCGCATTCCCGGCCGGTCCCACCGGATGTGTCGGGAGGCGGCGAGGTGGAGCGGGACGGTCCGCAAAGTAAACAAAGGGAAAGGGAAGGGAGGAGGAGGAGGAGGTGTCCCCTCTCTGCCGGAGCCGGGCTGTGCCGGGCTTTGCCCCTTCCCCTCCCCGGGCGGGAGCGTAAATCCGCGGCTGCCGCTCGGAGCCGGGGTGGGAGCGCAGGGGAAGTGGTTGAGGTTCCTTCTTTTTGGGGTTTGGGGTTTTGGGTTTTTTTTAGGTGTGTGGGGTTTTTTTGGGGTTTATTTTTGGTTTGCCCTCTTACTGCTCCCGCTAGGACGGCGCGATCCGAAGGGAGTCGGGGGCAGCGCTTTGGTCCCCAGCCCTTAACCCGGGCACAGCCTCCGGCGTCTGGAGCGGGGAAGGGGAGCAAGTGCTCCCTCAGCGTGGCTTTTGGGCGACCCGGTGGTGCCACACAAGTTGGGTCAGATGGAGGAGCCTTTGCACTTCTTGGAGAAATCTGATATTTTCATTTTATCCGGTTGTAAACCTGATTTTTGGAGTACAGTGAGAACTGCACTCCTGCAGCTGTAACAGGGGATCGTTCTCCTCAAATCCCCGGGACTAATTCTGAAGCATGTGCTGTACATTGCCAGTTCTCACATCCATTCTCTACCCAGACCTCCTGTACTCAGATGATGCTTTTTTGGAACAAGGGGGGAGTCTTTTCTCTTTGATTTTTCCGTTCTTTTTTTGTTGTTTGCTGGCTGAAACACTGTTCCCTGTATCGTTTCTGTGTTAGCTGGCTTGCAGTCAATCCTGTTCCAGTGCTGAGTGTATCCTGCAGGCCCTGGCACTGGAGCAGCATCAGCCTGCAGCTCGGTTTTTGGCAATTTTATTGGGGTAAGGTACAGTGCTGTAGTAAATGCATTGAATAAAAAGTTCACTTGAAAGGAGAAACACTTGGAGTTTCATATTGAATTATTTAATGTAAATGTTAGCTTAAAAGTGAAATGGTGTTGCAGTGTCCCTTTAAAATTCACACTCCTTTGGCATTTGGTTGTTTGGTATATTTTTTTTTTATTTCCACTGTATTAATTGGGAAAGTCCCACATTCCTCAAAGCTAATCTGCCTTTATCATCTCTGGTTCTGTTAAACCTGGGTAAGGTCAGGAGCACAACTGGATTGGGGCCAGAAATATTAGAAGTTATATAGTTATTTGGAACAGTTTGTTATCTCACTGATGTTGTCCAGAATTCCACCACTTCCTTTTTCCACCTGGCCCCTTCTTTGTTACCCCCTGAAATCAGGTTGTTATCCTACCTCCAGTCTTTGTTGGAACACCTTTGCCTGTGTGGTTTGATTTGGGATGGGGACCACAGCCCTTGGAGTTCTTAAATCAAGTTTTGTGGCTGAGATTCTGTACAGAATGTGTGTGTGTGTACTTTTGAAATTGATCCATGTGGTAAATTTAATGGAGTTAAAATCAGGTGTCCTGTTAACAGAACAAACAAAAAAAAAACCCAGAGAAGGAGGAGACTGGACTGTAAATTGGACGGTAAACTCTACAGGCAATTCAATGAGAGAAAAAGAGTTCTGAAATTAATTTGTCTTTTGCGCTGTTATGTCTTAAATGCAGTTTTTGTAGAACATGGCTGGGATTGATGTTTGTGTTGGTTGACCTTTTATTTTTCAGGAAGGTTAAAATGTACACATGAAAGGAAAATGACACAGTGCTTATCTGTCAAAAGCTCTAAGCTTTATTTGGCCTCAGGCTTGGGTATTATTAAAGGTACTAAGTATATGTAGTGACACAGCAGTCAACTAGTAGTGTATTGGAATACTTCATCCAGAAAGGAATATTCTTAGAATAGCACTCTTGTGTCTTGAATGTGTAATTTGCTGAAATAGTGTTAAAAATGGTTTCGCCTTCTGGGTATCTGGTGATGTGACTTTGCTCTAAAGTATGTTACGTGTTATGGAAAGGGCTTATTTTTGGTAATACAGTGGTTTACCACATGATGACTAATGAATGGGGGCGCTAATAGATATTTTGGGGTATGATAGGAGGGAAAAGCAGGAGTGCTTTTTAGAGATTAAGTAGTAAAACAGGTGGCTTTGATGGGTCAGGAGGTTGTCTTCTGGTTTTGAATGCATCTATAAATTCGGTAGGGTTTTTTTTTCAGTAAGAGGGTAACTCCGGAATCAATAAGTTTTATTTCTTGCCATTTGTACAACAAAATGATCATATTTTTCATCCCCTGGTAGGCATTGCTGTGTGTACCAGTACGTTCTTTATTTTGATATAACATTCATAGTAACAATACAGGCATTCCCATTCATTTTGTATCTTTTTGGATTTGTGGAAAAGTCCTTTTCACTAAGAGAGAGAACTAACTTTGTCTTCTGAAAGTGTAATTTTGAAGAATGCTGGTAACTAATAATAAGTTGTAATTTTGCTTATAAATCTATACAAAAACATACAAGACATAAATAGTCTTGCATATTTTTTGTCTTAAATTGAACATTTGCGCCTTTACATTTGATGCAGATTATTGCAAGAAGTGTGTTTTCATGTTCTGGATAAATTTCAGTAAATGGGCTGAAGGTACTTAAAAAGGACACTCTTATGCTGGAATTCATCTTCCACATCTGTTTCCTTGTGTTACAGTTGCCACTCTGGGATGGTAGCAGTGAAAACATGGGATTTATTCGCTTCTTACCAGAAAGCTTCTGAGTCCTCATTTGGGAGAGCCGTCAGGGAAGTTTGACTGACATTTAGCTCCATCAGATGTGGTTTCCAGACTAAATGTGTGTTTCCTCTTATCTTGTGTTAGGGCAATTCTGAAGTTTCAAGTACCATTGAAAGCGTGGACATACTGACTTAATTTTTTGGGAAGGTTTTAATTAGAGGCCAGGATCTTAAAAACTGCGACAAACAAACCCTTACTGTATGACTTGGAGCTCTTGTATGGAATGAGAGCAGAAATGGCAAAGGAACACTCTAAAAGTCAGTTTTGAATGCTTTTATTTAGCACCTGAGCTAAAGTGATTCTTGTCTCCCTGAGTAGTAACTTCTGCATGATAGTTATGTGCTAAAAGCTGGGTTTTTTAATGCTAAATGTTTGGGGGAAAAGCCCCCAGAACTGAATGCAGATTAATGCAAGATTAGAGTTTGTAAATTGTTAGCGATTTCAAGTGAGTCTCTTGGTTTGTATATAGCTGCCACTTAGGAGCCTTGGAAATCCAGTGTGTTCTACTGCAGTGTTCCATGAGTGTGGTTTATTTTGCCTGTTACAAAAACATGAAGCTGAAAGAAAGGGAAGTGGAAAACCTGATATCCGGGTAACTCTCTGGTTTTAAATAGGTTTTTCTGGTGTAGGAGAGGAAGAACTTCTGTGGAGATGATCAAGTAGATCTTTCTGAAAGCTCTTGTTGCTCATGTCCTGCTTTCCATATTGAGGCAATGGCTAATGGCTAATCAGAAAAACTGTTGAAGAAAGTGGCTATTTCAGGACTGAACAGCTTAAAAACCTGCAGGTTCGGGGTTGTAGGCTTAAATTTTTATTTTCCCTATCCCGTTCCATTCCAACTTGTGTTCCTTCTGCCATGTAGGCTTCCTAAGGTAGGAGTTGGCTGGTTGTTCAGCATTAAGTGTTCCTGATACTGGGATGCAAGTCTTGTGTTTGGGCAGAGTTCTGAGTGTTAGGTTTTTTTATTAAAAAAAAAAACCCAAATCACAAAAATAATCAAACAACTAAAAGCACAAAAAATTCCAGGTGGCTTTGTCTGACTTCACTGGATTTGTATTTAAAGCAGACACAAGAGAGACAGCTGTGATTACCCAGGTGTGCAGGAGCTTTCCACACATCCCCTTGCAAATTTTAGCAGTTCATCCACCTTTCAGCACATCAGAGGTGACAGGAGAAGCACAGAAACTGATGCTCTCCGGCTCTGATGATGCTTGAAATGTGGAGATGCAGAACAGTGATGGTGTCAGTGGTTCATCAGTTAGGACAAAACTGGAGAATAGTTTCTGAAATCTGTTTTAAAAGGTTTGAATGCAACTTCTGTCAAGCGAAAATCAGAGTGGAAGAAGTCAATAACAAATGCTGAAGGCATCAGGCTGTGTTAGAGAACATCTGACTCACTTGCATTAGCATGAATTTTGTGTGCATTTAAATTTTCTTCAGCTCTGCAACAGTCCACAGCTAAGCTGGTAAAACTCCCCTGGACTGGAGTTCCTTTGTCCCTTATAACGTCAAGATTTTTTTTTCCCCACCCTCTCTCTCTTTGCATTGTTCCTCTGCCCTTTTTTATTGTGTTCAGTGCAGAATGGGCATAAGGAAGACTTTTACGTAGCCTTTGTTAGCTTCCTATTGCACGGGAGCATTATTTTTTGTTTTCCCTCTGGGAAGGGAACCTGACAAACACTCAACTCTTTTTTGCTGCGGGGTTCCAACTTGACAGAATGTAATATGGGTCAGTTTAGAGTTAATCCTCAAGATTAATCTTGCCCCTTTCCCTGCCTATGGAACTGTAATTTAACTCGTTTCAAGACCCTGGGCTAATTTCCTTCTTTTTGCCCAAAAATGTGTGAGCAAAATGTGGGCACTGCAGACAGCAGTGGGACATGACACGTTCTGTGCCAACGCTGTCATTCCAGGCACATGGAACAATAAACGTGGAAGCATTCAGCCAGTGTGTATGTCAGGAGTCCTTAACTGAGGCACTTGTAGCCTTTGCAGAGGTGGAAGTGACTGGGGCTGTTCCCAGAGCTGGGACAGTGAGAAGGAGGTCAGAGGGCTCTGCTGACTCTGAGCTGCTCCTGCTTCCTGCTGCCAGCCCCGGGCCTTGCATTGTTTACCCACACATGAAAATGTGCAATTCCTGCTTTTGTTTTATTTTGGTTTGGGGGAGGCCAAGGGAGCCAACCATCTGAGCCTCCGAAGTGTCTATGGAAGGTGGAGATAACTTTTCCTTTAGTGCTGCTGAAGTTCCTGGGAAGGATTTGAAGCAGCAGATGACTTATTTTAATTTTTTTTTTTCTTAATAAGAGAAGGAGGAATTGCTGTTCTTTCCTGTTTTTTTGCTGCAAATAATGAGGTTGCAAGGGGGTACCAGAGGTCTAGTTTAGCAGCAGCTCAGAAATAAGTTAAATGATATATTTTGCAGCTGTGAATGCAGGTACCTACTTCTTTTTCCAGGCCTTTAACACTGCATGGAGTGTTCACTGATACAGTCCATGGGATGTACAGTAGCCAGTAAGATTTCTGCTCCATCAGCATTTGATAAATAATTTCCTAGCAGTGCCTTCAACATTACTGCTATTGAAGGTACTGGTGAGAGACTTATAAATCCCAATGTCTGAGTTAGACCCAGTGGTGGAGATTTACATCAATCAATACCTGTTTCATCCTGTCTTTTGTAGGTTTTATGTTCAGTGTGAATGCTGAGGCAAGTTTGTTCTCAGTAATACTCTGTAGCTTTGAGATTCCGAAATTCTGTGATCTTCAAAAGAGAATTTCCTCTTACTGATTTTAGGCAATCTTTTAAATTCTTTTTCTATGAAAGATAGCATAGAAACATAACATCTACCATCATTTTCTTATTTGCACATAGGTATCTCTTCTTGATTTCCATTTTTTTTGAACGAGGCAGTTCTAATCTTCCTGTCCTTTGAGGGGAAAATTGTCTATGTTCTGGTTTAGGATACTGGAATTTTTATTGCTCACTTTTTTGAAGTAAAGGTTAATACAGAGAGAAGAAAAATAAAGTTAGTGTTTAAAACAGTACAGTGCCTTTTTATTTTTGGTTAACCAACCAAGTTGTTTACCAGTTTTTTCCCCCCTGCTGTTTCTAATACACTTTTCAAGCAGAAATTCCTTTTGCTGGTGGCTGAATGCTTTTGTGATTCTTTTATGCCGTGTGTTCCTCAGGTTTTAACAGTCTGCTCCTTTATCCTCTTTGCTGCTTTACTGATGCCTTTCTGTAGTGGAAGCTGTTTAAAGGCAGAGTTTCATAATGGATTTTACAGTCTAGACAGTAGCACACAAAAGTAATGTATAACAGGTACCTTTGTTGTTCAGCTGTTGGAAGTAACTTTGTGTGAAGAGATGAAGTTCATGCTTTAATTTTCTATTAGTTTCTACCTGCCTTTCTTCCCCCTTTCCCCCTGCAAGTTCCAGAATTTGATGGAGGTGTTGTTGTATTTTTGCCATTGCCCAGGACCTCTCAGCCCTGATAGCACTGGTTTTGTCAACCAGTGGTGCAGAGAGATGGGAAACACTGATACAACCACAATATTGGAAGTAGAGACAAGAATTTTGTTTCTATTTCTTCTGTGGCTTCTCCTTTTCCTTTTGATGGCAGAACTAATTCAGCTGCTGTACTGCTTTTTATTCCCCTTTAAAATAAGGACAGTGAACCCCGGCACAGAAGCACATGTCAGTTCTGAAGCGCTTCGTGGGAAGGGGTTTCAGGTGCCCATCACAAGGAGAAGTAGAAACCATGATGTTGGATCTGAGTTGTTAATTTGAGGTGCCACCTCACTGCCTGGAATGAACCTTGGCATGGCCACTGCAGTTAATCCTCATGGTCACTATGCTCATGATGCCTCCTTCCTTTAGCATTTGCTAAAAAAAAAAAGGGCATTTTATTTTACAGGTAAGGTAGGAAAAAAGGCTGATTGCTAACGTGTATAGAAAAAATGTAAGTACCAGGTAATAAACCACAAGTTGGAGGGTTTTAATCTCTTAAGTTCTATATTTAATTATGTTGAAAACTATTTAATATTGTTACATTTTTAATTCGTTTTCCACTGGCAACCCTCGCACACTGCCGACATGTGCTGGTCTCTCACTCTCAGTGAAGCTCTTTGTAAATGTTAGAAATTACACTTTCAGTTCTTACTCTGGTGTTAACAGCTCCATTATGGGAACTCTGTTAATTAATGGCTAAAGAAGTAATTCTGAATTTTTATCAGCTCTCATTTTCTATTTCAGGCTTAAGCACTATATCCTAGAGGCTTCTAGATTTCAATTGGTTTATTAATTATCTTGTCATTTCCACTTCAGTTTGTATAAATCACAAAGCTGGCTGTTTTCTGTACTTGTTCAGCTCTGCAGCCTCTGTTCCTACTGTTTAGTGCATTTTGAGTTTTGTTGTTCAGATGTCTGCTCAAAACATGCCTTTGAATTCGTACAAGAGCTGAGCAGACTGGGGCGAGTGGGTTGTTGATTGATGAGTGCTCAGTTTGTGGTTAACCTTGTTCTGCTGGTGCAGAAAAAGAAGTGCTCTGCTGTGGGGTAGCGAGGGGGTAAATACTTTAGGTAGTTGTACTGCTGAATTCAGTAGTGGCAGGATTTAGTTAGAATTCTGTGTTGAGTTTGGGGCACCGAGGAAGGGTTTTCCTCTTTTGGATGCTTTCAGTAGCAGAAGATACTTAAGAATATGACACCCAAGAATTGAACAAATTAAGATGTTAACTTCTTATCTCTTTGTAGTCTTTAAGTTATTGACATGCATTAGGCTACTACAAGGATGAAGAAGATAAGGGATTAAGAGGACTAAAATGAGAATTAGTTGATTTAAATAATAGGACTGAAGACTTGGTTACTTTACTTAGGGAGCAAGACTTCTAATGCTAAGAATAACAAACCATTGTAGATTAGAGAAGGGATTCGTCCCTGACAGTCCTTAACAACAAATTGGACATCTGTCAGGAAGGGAATGCTGTTTATTCCTGCTGTTTATTCCTGTGTCAGGAGTGGCAGCTTGACAAGGTGACCTCTGAAGTCCCATCCACTGATTTTAGTGATGTGAACAGGTAAAGAATGTGTGGTTGTTATTTCCAGGTTTGTGGTGATAATCAGAAGGTAGTTGTCAGTATCCCCAGCAACTGAGAGTTTTTTCTGAGCTCGTGTAACCAAGTCCTCTCTGTTATCTGGGCAGCTTTTGCCTGAGATTGTGCAGCTTTGATGTGAATCTGTTGTAGGCAAAGCAGCTTGTTTTTGTTTTGTGGAAGGCTGTAAAGGTCACGGAGAGAAGAACGTTTCTGTAAATGAAACTGTCATGTTCTTCTGTAGATGCAGATGTTACCTGAGTATGGTTTGGAAAACAGTTATGAACTGGTTACTGATATTAGAACAATTAGCTTAGTTGCTATTTTGTCATAACCTTACAAGTTTCCTAGAAGAAAACATGCAAGAACTGTAAACTATGCAAGCAAGTTAATAAAGTGGCCTTAGGATGACTTCTCTTACTCCTTTTGGTAATGCCCTCAATGACTATATATTATTATATATTAATAAACTGAACTTTGTTTTCAGAATTATAGGCATTTCTGGTGACTCTATACTTTCTTTTTCGGAGTCTTTCACTCTTGAATATGATAATTTGTGTTTTGATGTTCTGATGATTATGCTTCCTCTTAATCATAACTCAAATTAATCTGTTTTGAAGTAAGTCCGACTTAAGGTTTCTTTCTCAGCATTTTGTCGTGGAAGGAGTAAGTCACTACCGAGATTGGGAAAGAGAATTAAGTAATCTTTAGTGGAAATGTGTATGGAGACAAAATGTGGTAATCATGGATGGCTGTACCTGGTCCAGCTGCTGCTGGAAACCAGTATCAGTGAAGCAGCCTGGGTTTGAGATGATCCTTATGAAAGAGTAAATGCATGGAGCTGGTAGCTTTTTAATCACTATGTTTAAAAAAACCCAAACATTAGAGGTAGAAGGTGCTGAAACTAACACTTCAGTGCTGCATCTGAGTTTTCAAGGAGCCTTTAACCTAAAAGGTAAAGCTGATAATCTGTGCAATGTGTGTGAACTTTTGGAAGCTGTTTGCTGTGGTCTGGGGAACTAAACATCGTTTAAGAAAACCCCTTTGTGGTGTGGAGGCAAAGGGAAGCGTCTTTGTTGTAATCTGTACTAAGTTCTGTTTTAATCAGTTAAAAAAACACCTAGTCAGACTGAATATTAACTCTTTGTTATCAGGATAATAATAATATTTCAGATATTATAATAATTATAATAATAATAATTATAATTAATTATAATAATAATAATTTCAGATTTACATGGATTTCTTATTAAGTTCTTTGTAAGTTGTGGAATTTTGACTGGTGATAGGGGTGGATCTCCTTCAAGGAGGAGGATTTCAGTGTTACTGCATTCCTTAGTGCTTGTGTACAGAAATTGTTTTAGACATATTAATAATATTAATCAGTGGTTATATATATATTTTATTTTGCCCATGTATTTTGATGGTACAGTTTAAGGATTAAAGTTTGTAAGAGAAATAGGGGGGAAAAAAGGTATATGGCATGTGTTTCTCTGTGGAATTATTCTGGCATGGTCTCTTCTTGAACACTTTGTGAATGTTAGATTGAGTTTAGTTGTATGTCTTGGGCTGTGGATGGAAACAAAAATATCAGTAGGAATCTCCATAAAACTTAGTCAAAGAATAGAGTCAAAAGAAGGAGTGGGATGTAACATGGAATACACTTCTGTTCCATTTCCTGCCTGGAGTTTGTGTAAGTGCTTCTTTTGTATAAGAAATTGAGTTTTAGGACTCTGGATTTTATTCTCTTGTTGATGGAAATTTGTTACCTGAGTGAATTTATTAAACAACCAGGTGAATTTCTTGGAAAGATTAGGCCCCTTTGGAAGAAGATGGTGTGTGGCACACGAGTAATTGGGGGTTTAAATGAAGCAGAAGTTGAGTTGTGTCACAGGCTACAAACCCCTGCTTATTCAGCCTCAGCAGAAGGGGGGAGTTCCTTTGTGTGACGGCAGAGCTGCTCCTCTCACGCTGTTCCAGGGCTTTCAACAGCCAATTTTATGCCTTTCTGTCCTTTCATCAGAGGAGGAGAGGGAATTCTTCAAGACAGGAGTGTGTATCGTTGGCTTCATTTTACAACTGAATCAGCTTTTTCTTCTCTTAAAGGCAAACAAAACCTTTAAACTGTTCCACAGTCTGAAGAGAGCGTTGAGATGAGCCTCCCTTCCTAGGAAACAAATTTTGGAGTTCTATAATATAATAATCTGTGTGGGTTTTTGTAGATGAAGGGGGATTTCATTGAAGTTCTTTGTTTCAAAAGCCTTTGTTACCTCTGTTGAAATAGATGCTGAACCCCAGTATTCTCAAGTGGGAGTAGGAACATTGGTCATATTATACCGAGGAAGAGATCAGAGAGGGGAAGTGCAGAAAGGGTGAGGGCTGCAGCAAATTGTAAAAATAAATGTACATAAAGCACATTTCCTTTATAATACCTTACCCTTGTAGTTGTTAGAAGGAGTAAAACAAGGCAAGACCTTGTGGGTTGCTGAGTCCAGGTCAGTTTTGGAGACAGGATGAAAGCGGTGAGTTTGAGAAAGGATTTGGAGCACAGTCAAAATGAAGTGGGGAGGGGGAGAGCAGTGCCCAAGTGCATATAATGTGAGTACTTAATGCACAGCTGTTGCTGGAAATATGATAGTTTTTTGGACCGAGTCTGGGTTACAGCAGTTTTAAGTGTTATGTGGAACTTGTGTTCTACGCTGTTAAACCCATGTCTTTATAGCAGATTTTGTATGATGCGTTTTATGAATAGGAGGTGATAGTAACTATGGACTTTCTGTGTGTGTGTGTTCTTAGTATGATACAGAATTGAGATCTTACTGAAGTTTGCCTTTCTTTCCCCAGTTAAGTTACAACAGTCTCATTAAGAGGTTCTGCAGAACTACTGGTGGTGCAGCTGATGGTGGCCATATGAGTGGTTTTGGGGTCCAGTGAGTCTGTACCAAATTCTGCTTTATGAACTGTGTTCTTCTGGTGTCCAGGCCACTAAACAATGTCAGTACTTGTGTACCAGTTATCCTGAAACAAGATTACTAAATCTTCACAGCATTGTGTCCATGCAAACCTTGCTTTTGAGGTGGTCTATAATTCATTGGCAGTTCTGGGGCTTTTCCTGCAGGCCAGAGGTCCCTTGGTAATAGATTGTACCCAGGGCCGTGGTGTATTATTCCTTGGCATAGGTGCTGCTGCTGATAGTTGCCCTCGTTGCTTGAGATGTCGAGGAGCTGTGTATATGCATGGAATTAGAGAATATCTCAGGTTGGAAGGAACCCGTAAGGATCATTAGGTTCAGCTAGGGCTTGGTGCCATGACCACTGACCACCTTCTCTGTGAAGAACCTTTCCTAATGTCCCATCTGAACTCGCCCCTAATGCAGCTTCATCCCATTTCCTTATGTCCTAAATACATATGTTCATTCAGACTACATTTTCTCAAAAGACCTGTGGGATGCTTCACTTGCTGTCTTCTTAAGAAATTAAAGCTTAGATCCTTTCTGCCTCTTTAAAAGAGGTGGCTGGAGAATAATTCCCAGTGACCAGCATATGATTTCCTAATACAAATTTGAGTTTGTGGTTGCTCCGTGACTGCCAGAGTTCACTGGATTCAGTTGTTTGTTCAAGATATAGGAGAGCACAGCTAACAGGAATAATAACATTGCAGATAACTTAGTTGTAATTGTCTCATCTCTACTGAAGAAAATATTACTTGTGTCCAGCAGTTGTTTCCGTTCTTTCCCTGCTCTGGTAGAGCTCTTGAAGTCTTTCCTGTCTACTGTGATCTTTGTGGAGTTTTCCTGTGACTTACTGTGGTGCCAAAGGGGCATCATTAGAGACCAGGATAAAAGGATAAAATAAGGATAAAAATGTTGCATTGCATAAAATTCTTTATTTGCTTCGTTGCTGCAAATCAGAATTAGGAGAGGGAAGTGAAACAAATAATGTTGGTCTTTAGTAGCCCATCTTTAGCTTTGTAAGGATTGAGCTGTAAGAATTTACATTGAATTCTTTGTAAGAATTTCTGTGTTAACATGGAGAGGAGGATCTGGAAGAGGGTTGGCAGGAGAGGAATTTGTGAAGACTAAATCAATGATGTGATGAGAAAAGAGTGAAGGGGACAAATTTTCTTGAAGAGCATGACTGAGGAGCTTTAAAGGTAGCTGAAAAAAACATAAGGAAGCTGAGGAATGAGCTCCATGCCTAGAAGATATTTTAAGATTTTTACTCTCAGATAGTTGACATTAGCTTATGGCTCAGTGATGTGCTTGGTGAAGAAGGCAAACTGGAGAGGGAATAGAATGATACTGGAGGGCAAAACTTAAAAAATTTCAGGCCTTGTGTATGGACATTTGGATCTTCAGATAAGATAGATAAGATGCTTTATCTTTTAACTGAAATGCAGGTAGGACAAGATAAGGAAACAAATCAAACTGCATCAAACAGGTACCTACATCCACTTGGAAAAAAGCTAAAAAGAAAGTTTTTTACTCCCAAAAAAGTGTTAAATACTGTCGCCGTACTGAAAACCATACCCATGTGGAGAGAGGTAGAGAAATTTCAAAAGCCATGAAAAAATCCCCTTCCCCTCTTTTTTTACTTCCCCCCACCCCCAGCAGATGTATTTGGTTTTTTTTACTTTAAAAAATTATTTTGTAATATATTATGTGGTTGGTTTTTTTTTTACAAAAAGTTGAAATAAGCACAATACTTTAACCCAAACCATTTTTTACATTTACTTTCCTTTTGACCACTTTGGAAGCTTTCAGCATTTATCCCCATTGGAACGAGACTCATTATTTTTTTTCAGAAGTGTTATAATTGGTCGAACTTGAGTTGAGCCCAGGAGAGTTCTTGTCACCACTTGCTTCCTAAGTAACTGATAAATGAAGGAAATCAGTAAGTAACCTGTGCAAACAAATATTGGGAAGGTGTGCCTGGCAGTGGCTGTTGGTGTGAAGATGAAATGATCCTGTGTTTGGAATCATCTCTGTGTTACTCTCTAATGAGCAAACGAGAGGCCCTTTCTCTGTCCTCTGGGGTTGCCATCCAACATCAAATCAAATCACAGTGCCATGCATTTGTACACTGAATTTTACACACATGGGTGGTTCTATTGAAAATCGGTGGGGTAACTTGTGTGGAAAATTTAACATGCCTGTAAGTGTTTGCATTATTGATGCCTCAGCAATTAAAATAATATTTTTCTATTATATGTGCTTGGTACAATTTTTGATGTTGCGTGTAAGTCCCCTGGTATTGCACACACAATTATTTTAACAAATGTTTTATGGGCGCTAATGACGTGACTTCCCGGAGCAGGGAAGGATTATTACTATTGGCCTTGGAAATTAAAAGTAGCTTTTGCCTTATCAGAAAACATCTTTAGTTAAATCAGTAACTGCACGGGTTTCTCAATCCGAGAAGCAGTCTCATGAGCAATTTCCCTTTCCATAAAGGACTTGTCATGATATCATTCCCGTTGTGTTAATCCTTGGTGTTTTCACAGATTGTCCCAAATCATGACTAATTCCATAAAAACATTCCGAGCAGACGTGATTCTGGGGAAAGCTGTCGTTTTCCACTCAGTCTGGCAGAGAGGATGGGACAGCAGTTCTGACTTAGCAGATTCTGTGCTAACTATAAAATCAGTATTTCGAGGCAGTGCCATTCCTCTTAAGTACCACCATCAAACCAGTACAAGTGATATTTTTCCCAAGGGTATGGACGTGTGTTTCAGGTGAGAGTCTGTGACTCATTTTTCTTTTTGCTTTCATGTAGAAATTCAAGTTTTTTGGCTTTCTTATTTTTTTTCAGTTTATTATAGCTTAGATGAACTCTTGAAAGAAACCATACGGAGATTATTTCAACTTTTTTATTTTGCTTTATCTCATCAGATTCTCTTGTGGAAATCTTTTGGTGGCCTTTGTGTGTGGGGAAAATTAAGTAGCTAAAGTGAATAAAGATTCAGAAACGGTTCTTAGAACTCCAGTTTTAAATGTATAATATGTAAGCTTGGGCTTTCTCCTGGTGCTGCCTTTGTCCCTGTAGTATATATTTGTTTGAAAGGTAAAAGAACAAAAACAGCTAGCAAGGTAGCAAACCCAACTCTGGATTTGGCTCTGGAATTCTTTCAGATCAGTTCTTTCCTTTAAGGGACAAAATCACAACTTTCTGAACGGTGTATTACGCGTGTGTTGAGCAATATCTGGATGTATTTGTTACTTCATCTGAAAAGTGGCTTGGCTGCCATGATGCATGATGCACATGCCCTGAGGAAATAAATGCTTTTCACTAGTTCCTCCCACACGTTTTTTTATTTTCCAGGGAAGCACTTTCTAATTCTAGATCTGGATGCTGCTAATGTTCTGAATCGCTCGTCAGGCTTTTCAGTGCTCGCTCAGTTGTTGTTGCCATTAAGTGTATGTTAACAATATTAAAGGTTCACTTCAGAATCCTTCTTCAAACCTTCTCCTTCTTCAAAACAACAAATCCATATAACTTGTGACATTTTTAGTTTGCTTTCATGCAAACATGAAACAGGATTTCAGGCAACTTGCTTTTTAAGGTGTCTTGTTTTGGGTTCAGATGTTAGTCCTTGGCTTCTATGAACTTCTTTTGTGTTTTGTTTTATGGGCTTTATTTGTTTGTTTGTTTTTACCTAAGGACTTTCAGGTGAATAATCTGCCTTTGTAAAGTAGGGTGTGTACTGCAGCTCTTTCCTTGGGAAGGTTATCTTGTCTTCATAACAAGAATATGGGTATCAGTTTCTTGGATGTTTGACTACTTTGAGAAAGTATTTTTTATTATTTAAGAAAATATCCTAATGAATTCTAAATGTTTATTTCAGATTTCATGTTTCATCCTGTACCGAGCACCTGCTGCTGAGAGCTGGAAAGTCTACTTAGGGTACGTACAACAAGTAATGATTTCACTGTCACACAGGGTTTTATTCTGGGTAAAACAGGTCAAGCTGAGATTTTTTTTTTCTTGTTATTGTTGTTCTTTCCTTGTTATTATTGTTGAAAATCCTGATTGTTAAACAGTGGGTGTTAAAACAGAATTTCTTGGTTTCTCTTTTTCCCTGAGCCTCCTGGAACTGGCCTTTTCCTGGCCCTTCCCTTAGCCCCAGGGTACAGAGGTGGGCAGAGCTGTGCAGTCACTGTGCAGGGGAGGAATTTGTGAGGTGTTTTTTCACCTACCAAAACCACCCAGCTGGAAACTGTCTGACCAGTCCCACGTGCTGCCTTTGAAGCAGAATGTTAATAATTATCTGTTCTCGTGTTCTGCTTTTCTGCAGCACATAAAAAAAATCTGTCTTAAGCAAAATCTGCGCTGAAGGGGCACTTGGCCTAATCTCAAGTAATTAGCTGTAAGCAGGAGTAAAGAAGTTACAGCCACAGTATTTTTTTGTATTACAGGAATTTATTTCTGGTCTCCCTATCTTATTGATTCCTTTTGAACCCCCTTCCCTTCTCCCAGGGGGAATAGTTCTATTTGCAAACTTCAGTTTCATTCCTCACTCTAGTTGGTATTTCTGATTTTATTGCTGCTGATGTATGTGGATGTTTGGAATGTTCTACATCTGAGTGTGGCTAGAATAACTTGTTAGATTATTTTTTTTTTGTTTGTGGTTTGGTTTCCCCCCTTTCTACAGCTCTCCCTGTGTGGTTGGTGGTTTGGGAGCCTGTGTTACATTATTTGTTTTCCTATTGCTGAGGCTTTGACAGGTAACAATCTGCTACTTCAAGAGCACTTTTGAATCTGACTTGTGGATGTGATTACCCTTATTTACAACTTTGATATCACCTGTTTTAGACTCATTAATGTTCTTGCCTGGACTATAATGCACTTGAGAACAAAGGAGATGTGGTTGCTTGCATTTTACGTGGACTAGGCCCCTGATGGGACTTCAGACTGTGATCTTGTATCCATATTTGCATCTTTAGGAATCGGCAGAGGGTCACTTAGTGTTTCCTTAGTATCTAAATTTGTCAGGATAGATATTTTTATTCTTCAGTAGTTTACTTCTGGAGTGCTCTGGATGTAGTCAACCTTTCTTAAACTTCAGTTTTCAAGTTTATGGTGACTAATTGTTTCTCCTTTCCAATTTCTCTCTTTTCTAGTATGGGATGATGATTGTTTATATTATGCAATTAGTTTTCCCAAGGAATTCAATCTATTCTGACCAGTCCGAAGAACAAGTTGAATGGTTTAAAAAAGTCTTCTGTTTCGTCATTAAATTGGAAAAATCACAAAGTATTTCAGTTGGAACAAAAAGCTCCAGTGCTGATATTTTTATCAATTAAGACTAAAATTTGTTGCCTTATGTCTCATATTAATTGACTTATGATTCATATGGAAATCCAGACACTTTAAAAATATTTTCTGAACATGAAAAACTAATAATGTGGGAAATCCAGAAAACAAGGGAGGGGATGGTGGGAGCAAGACAGGCCCCTCTTCACTTTATCGTATATAAAGGCCTCCAAATCAGACCTGTGATTTCAGGGCTCTTCTGGTGCTTCCTTTAATTTTGTTTGACCTTTTAAAAGGAGCAGCTCTGAGTGTTGTGATGTCATAATCAAAAAAGCACACTTGTATGTTTTGTGGACTGTAGCCATTTGCTCTCTGGAATATGTGGTTCCAAGTGAGTCATATCCTGGTCAAACCATGACAACCAAGTATTTATTAGTTTGTTAGGTAAACACCTTGCACTACCTGCCTAGATAAGGCTTTGTGGAAAACCAGCCCAGGGTTCACAACACGGCTGTGAATTACAATCTAGAGGAAGAGCAAACAGTGAAAAAGTCTTAAATGTAAATTGCAATTAGTTCTGACTTACCTGGTTTATGTTAAATCTGTGAATTTTTTTCTGGCTGGGGATTTGGTAGGAGCAAGTGATTAGTGCTACTTACTCTTTGAAAGTGGTGTTGTGTATGCAAATACTGGAATGACAGTTCCAGTGGAAATGACAGAAAAAATGTACTGAATCTCTTGCTTATTCAGCTGCTTTATAAACTGTTATTTTAAGCCTTGTGTTTGTATTGCATAAATTCAAGCTTCTACTTGTATCACGATAGTCTTTCCATTCTGTGATCACATACTTTGTTCCACAGAACCACTACCTGTTTAGTGCCAAAATTTCCTTTTCTATTCATGGCAGTGTTCAAGCCCTCCTCTTACAGGATGGATTTTTCCTATTAAGCTTGCTGTGATAATGCTGGCTTCACCCATTCATCTTATGGTGTTATTAGTATTTGTATTGGTATTAGTATTTGTATTGGATGGAGTCACAGAACTTGGGATGAAAGAGTTCAATTTTAGGTCCCTGCTTAGACATACCTTTTTTTGGTGTAATGCTTAAAATTCGCACTCCAAGCAGAGCTCTCACTGATTTCAATAGCACCTGGAGTTACTTGGCAGATCTGTTTAACCCCCCAGGTATCAAGACGTGTCCATGAAAGAAGAGCTTGGTGATTGCAGGGAACTTAACTAAACGACTCTGCTGGTGTCATGCAGAAGCCCTGAATGCAGAGGTGACACTTAGTTGTTTCAGCTCATGCAGTGTTCTGTCCGTCTTCCTGATGCTGGTATTTACTCTGATTACCTGGTCACCAGTGGTGTTGTTCCCCGGGGCTCTGTGTTGGGGCCATCCCTCTTTAATATTCTTATCAATGATCTGGATGAGGAGGTTGAGGGCACCCCCAGCAACCTGCTTAAGGGCAGGAAGGCTCTGCAGAGCCTCTGGACAGGCTGGATCAAAGGGCCAAGGCAACTGTATGAGGTTCAACAAGGTAGAGTGCCGGGTCCTGCCCTTGGGTCGGAACATCCCCCTGCACCACTCCAGGCTTGGCACAGAGTGGCTGGAAAGCTGCCCACTGGGAAAGGACCTGGGGGTGCTGGTGACAGCAGCTGAACATGAGCCAGTGTGTGCCCAGGTGGGCAGGAAGGGCACTGGCACCAAGGCTGTTTCAGCAATAGTGTGGCAGCAGGAGCAGGGCAGGGCTTGTCCCTCTGTGCTGGGCACTGGTGAGGCCACACCTCGAATCCTGTGTCCGGTTCTGGGCCCCTCAGGACAAGAAAGACACTGATGTGCTGGAGCATGTCCAGAGAAGGGCAACAGAGCTGGGAAAGAGTATGGAGCACAAGTCTGATGAGGAGAGGCTGAGGGAGCTGGGGGGGCTCAACCTGGAGAAAAGGATGCTCAGGGGGGACCATCTCACTCTCTACAGCTNACACTTTAAAAATATTTTCTGAACATGAAAAACTAATAATGTGGGAAATCCAGAAAACAAGGGAGGGGATGGTGGGAGCAAGACAGGCCCCTCTTCACTTTATCGTATATAAAGGCCTCCAAATCAGACCTGTGATTTCAGGGCTCTTCTGGTGCTTCCTTTAATTTTGTTTGACCTTTTAAAAGGAGCAGCTCTGAGTGTTGTGATGTCATAATCAAAAAAGCACACTTGTATGTTTTGTGGACTGTAGCCATTTGCTCTCTGGAATATGTGGTTCCAAGTGAGTCATATCCTGGTCAAACCATGACAACCAAGTATTTATTAGTTTGTTAGGTAAACACCTTGCACTACCTGCCTAGATAAGGCTTTGTGGAAAACCAGCCCAGGGTTCACAACACGGCTGTGAATTACAATCTAGAGGAAGAGGAAACAGTGAAAAAGTCTTAAATGTAAATTGCAATTAGTTCTGACTTACCTGGTTTATGTTAAATCTGTGAATTTTTTTCTGGCTGGGGATTTGGTAGGAGCAAGTGATTAGTGCTACTTACTCTTTGAAAGTGGTGTTGTGTATGCAAATACTGGAATGACAGTTCCAGTGGAAATGACAGAAAAAATGTACTGAATCTCTTGCTTATTCAGCTGCTTTATAAACTGTTATTTTAAGCCTTATGTTTGTATTGCATAAATTCAAGCTTCTACTTGTATCACGATAGTCTTTCCATTCTGTGATCACATACTTTGTTCCACAGAACCACTACCTGTTTAGTGCCAAAATTTCCTTTTCTATTCATGGCAGTGTTCAAGCCCTCCTCTTACAGGATGGATTTTTCCTATTAAGCTTGCTGTGATAATGCTGGCTTCACCCATTCATCTTATGGTGTTATTAGTATTTGTATTGGTATTAGTATTTGTATTGGATGGAGTCACAGAACTTGGGATGAAAGAGTTCAATTTTAGGTCCCTGCTTAGACATACCTTTTTTTGGTGTAATGCTTAAAATTCGCACTCCAAGCAGAGCTCTCACTGATTTCAATAGCACCTGGAGTTACTTGGCAGATCTGTTTAACCCCCCAGGTATCAAGACGTGTCCATGAAAGAAGAGCTTGGTGATTGCAGGGAACTTAACTAAACGACTCTGCTGGTGTCATGCAGAAGCCCTGAATGCAGAGGTGACACTTAGTTGTTTCAGCTCATGCAGTGTTCTGTCCGTCTTCCTGATGCTGGTATTTACTCTGATTACCTGGTCACCAGTGGTGTTGTTCCCCGGGGCTCTGTGTTGGGGCCATCCCTCTTTAATATTCTTATCAATGATCTGGATGAGGAGGTTGAGGGCACCCCCAGCAACCTGCTTAAGGGCAGGAAGGCTCTGCAGAGCCTCTGGACAGGCTGGATCAAAGGGCCAAGGCAACTGTATGAGGTTCAACAAGGTAAAGTGCCGGGTCCTGCCCTTGGGTCGGAACATCCCCCTGCACCACTCCAGGCTCGACACAGAGTGGCTGGAAAGCTGCCCACTGGGAAAGGACCTGGGGGTGCTGGTGACAGCAGCTGAACATGAGCCAGTGTGTGCCCAGGTGGGCAGGAAGGGCACTGGCACCAAGGCTGTTTCAGCAATAGTGTGGCAGCAGGAGCAGGGCAGGGCTTGTCCCTCTGTGCTGGGCACTGGTGAGGCCACACCTCGAATCCTGTGTCCGGTTCTGGGCCCCTCAGGACAAGAAAGACACTGATGTGCTGGAGCATGTCCAGAGAAGGGCAACAGAGCTGGGAAAGAGTATGGAGCACAAGTCTGATGAGGAGAGGCTGAGGGAGCTGGGGGGGCTCAACCTGGAGAAAAGGATGCTCAGGGGGGACCATCTCACTCTCTACAGCTCCCTGAAAGGAGGTTGTAGCCAGTTCGGGGTCAGTCTGCCAGGTAACAAGTGGTAGAACAAGAGGAAATGGCCTCAAGTTGCACCAGGGGAGGTTTAGGCTGGATATGAGGAACAGTTTCTTCACCAAAAGGGTGTTTAAGCATTGGAACAGGCTGTCCAAGTCAGTGGGGAAGTCGCTATCTCGAAATATTTAAAAGACATGCAGATGTGGCCCTTGAGGACATGGTTTAGTGGTGGCCTTGACAGTGCTGGCTTAATGGTCTCAGAGGTCTTTTCCAGGAATAATTCCACGATTGGTAATTAGTGTGTGCAGAAGACACCTATCAATAGGAAGGGATTATGAGCAGCACTTCTGTTTAGGTTTACAATTCTGACTTACTCCTCGGGCCAGTGTTTGAGCATGGAATTGGTGCAGGCATTCTGTAGATAAAAGTACATGTAATTTTATGTGTACTTACTGTGTGATTTCGAAGATACTGGTCAGCCATTGACAGTAGGTGGTGCCAGCACTTCCACCTAAGATGCAGCTTCCAGAAGGTGTTCTCTGGATTGTATCTCTACTGCAAGTGACTTAAGGTGCTTTCCAACTATATGGTTTTATTTCAGTTGGAATTAAATTGGTAGTTGATGAGAAACCTCGTTGCATCCAGCATAACACTTGCTTAAATACAGTATGACAAATGGAGAAATTGATGGTCCTTTTTATCTCCTATGGCTAGAAACACATCCCTATGGGGTTTTGTGTATTTTGGATGTTAGACATGTAATTCATTTCAATACATTTGGGGCTTTTTCTTCCTTGATGCAAAGTTTGTTTAAAAAGACTTCAGTTGGTGTTTAAGACTGTAGAGAACAACCACTCTGTTCTCAAGTGTAAAGCTAATTAATGGATATTGCTCCTTGCCAGTAACACCTACATGCTTATAGCTCCTCCTGGCTTCTGGAAGTGGAATTTTGCTGGGATTGCTGGCTGGTTTGTTATTCTGGACTTCTGGGTCATTGGAGAAAGATTTACTTTGCCACCGAAGTTATGATAAGCCGCTTCCAGGCAGGCTGGGCTTCCACGTGTGTGAGTTGGGGACAGGACACGCTCTTCTCTTTGGCTGGGCCCTTCCTGGGAAGAGTTCTGTGCTCTGTCTGTGCTGACAGGCACCACCAGGATTTTAAAAGCAATAAACTTGGATGTAAGAAACAGAAGCCATTCCGTGTGGTGCCCAGTGCCTTTCTGAGCTGTGCCCCAGCCCTTGCTCAGCATAGCTGATACTCCTCAGCCTGTCCTCAGAACAACTGTTGTCTCTTACAGAGAAGAAAGTGGGCTGGGGGAAATAAATTTCAGAGCTCGTGGTATTCTCTTTAATTTATGTCCCATCCCTCAGTGGAGTTCAATGAAACCTCAGCCTGTCGGGATTGTCTTGGAATATGTTATCGAGATAGAATGAAGTAGAGCTTTAGTTTTCCCTCTGGAGGTGCCAAAGATCTTCTGTATATCAAACAGGTTATTTGTTTTGGTTGTTAATCCTACTGGTATATGTGGCTAGGCAAATACAAAGCACAGAACAAAGTCTGACTCTGTAAATAGTCCTGCTTTGCAGTGTGGCTTGGAGGGGCCTGTAGCAGCACATGCTGATGATGCCAGGCATGGCCATGCAGTGCTGCTGCTGCTCCCTTCCGGGCTGTTTAAATGGCAGATGCAAATAATGGTATTTTATTTATTACTTGCAGTAAAGTTTGTAGCTCTGCTTCTTTCAGAGCACTTCAGTTGCTCTCTGGTAAAGTATAATTGTCCTTTGATCCTGTATTTTGGAGAATGGTTGAGGTCTGTACCGGCTATTATTTAATTCAAAACAAGGCTCAAAAATTCCGATTTTTACCTTTAAAACCGAGTTAGTCTTTCCAGGCTTCCTGTTGTCCTTTGGGATGGTGTTTGCTACTGGTGTAGCTTCTCGAGTTGTAGTTGTGGGGCAGGGTGTTGAGTATCCTCACGAGAAAAGGAATATTAGTGGATACAAACGTTCTGACAGGTCATAAAATATGGTGACAAAAAAACCCACTGTCCAGCTTGATGGGCAGCAGGAGCAACAAGTGACAGCCCAGGGGCTGCCAAGGTTGGTTTGTGTGTGCTGTGGTGAGGGAAGGATCTGGGTTGTTTCCTGGCAGACGCTCATGGAGAACTTCCTCCGAAGGGAAGCGGGCTGGAGTTCACTTCCTGAAACGTGTTTTAATTAGCAGTGCCTGGGAGGCAGGGAATTCCACTCCTCAGGAAACTCAGGGCTTGTAAATGCTGTGCCGTGCTCAAAATGGAACTTGATATTTCAGCTTAGCCTTATCAGCACTGTATGAAGTGAAACTGTTACTCGTCACCCTTAGGTCTGGCACACCTTGTTCACAAGTCCCAGTATAATACTACTTTTTTATTTATTTTGCCCCTTATCTCAGTAGTCTCAATAGTTCTTGTTCGCTTTTGATTCACTAAACCCTGAAGATTTTCTGTGGTATTACTGCCTTGCTGGTAAATCTCACTTTGTTTATGCAGGGTTGGTTATTCTTGCCTAGTTGTAAAGCTGGTGGAAAACCATGGGATGGTGTTGGAAGCCTCTGATTTGACACCTTTCTATCTCATGTGTTTATAAGACACATCAGGGATATGTGAACACCCAGTATAAAACCCTTCCCATCAACCTGATTCCCCTTTATGCCTAGATGCTTGTAAATGACTTGGTGAGGTTATTCTGTATTCCTTGAGTTGCATAAGTCTTCCTAATGCATCATAATTCTGTAGATGCCAATTTCTTTGAAACCATTGAGTTTTTGAAATTAAAAATGCTGTGTTTTCATGGGCTTGAATTTCATTAAATCTATATATGGTAGCCAGAATTAGCAAAAATAGTAGTTTATTCGTTATTTTATTATGTACTTGGGTACAGAGTAGGTGACTGGCAGAAGTGATATGATTTATTTGTTTCTGATCAGTAGCTGTGGATCAGTACTCTCTTTTCCATGGCAAGAAGTAAAGCAGGCAACTTGAATTCCCTGTCAAGAATCCAGACAAAAGTAGCTTGGGCAGCATTTCCTTATTAAGGAGGATGAAGTGGACATGAAAAGGCAATAGGAGTCTGTGACTGCATCCAAAAATGAATGCTTTAAATGAGATAAAATGCTCTGTGCCAAGAGGGAGCCTTGATCCCGTGGCAGAAGTTAATATTTGTCCCAGGTCCCACTGAAATTGTGCCCTTTAACAACACATGGGAGGTTTATTGTAACGCTCCGCTCCCAGCTGTGCTGGGGACGGTGTGGTCTTTAAATGGCTGACTGGGATTCCCATTAGAAAAAAGGTCATTTCTTATTTTAGTAAAATAGTATTTAGATTGTGCAGAGCAAAAGGGCACTTAAAAAGTCACGGTTGTCAACAGGACTCCAAGTTTGGCATTCCAGGTTATTTCTGTGTGTATTGTAAGCAGGTGGTCGTGTTGTCATTTCCCTCTTTCAGGATCAGTCTACTCAGCTGAACTTCCAGGATAGGATGGTAAAAGCTTGGCAGAATTGTAGAGGGTGTTAAGGTCCAAAGGAGCTGGAGCAGCTGTAACCATGGAATTTTTCCTTCTGCCTGTTCCTTTATTCTAAATGACTCGTGTAAGAGCAGTATCAAAATGAATGGTTATTATATGATTTTTCTGATAGTATAATACATCTTTTAACTTTCTCTTGTTTCTGGAAGTCTTTTCATGTTGTAGTCTTTGCTAGTTGGTAATATTTCTGAGAGTCTGAACTGCCTTGTATCCTAGTTATTTTAAACAGAACAATTCAGGTTATATTCCTCTGCCTTTAATGTATGCTGGCTCTTGCAAGTCACTTAACGTAGAAATTTGAGTTGGACTCTTAACATGGTAAATAATTTACCTTGGAAGCCTCTGCATCATAATTTTTGGCTTTGAGAAAAAGACCCAAGCAAACAGGATGTTAACTTGCACCTCCATTATGTGTGGTGTTAGGGGCTATGTGTTAATCCTTCTTCAATACCTTAAAAAAAATTCCTAAGCATGGGATGTGTTTGTATCCAGCCTGAGCCTTGTGCTTCTGTGCTGCTAAATCCTAAACAGGTGTGACCCCACATGAAAGTGGTCGTTAAAACAGTGACTTCTGCATCTTTTTTTGCGGGGGAGGGGGAGGGGGGGGCGGAGAAGGGCTTTTTTGGGTGGATTTTTGTTTTTAATTTGAGGGTTGGATTCAACTGGATGTCTCTGCATAGTCACTTCGTTCAAATTCCTCACCTGGATTATATTTTTAGAGAAACATTTAATTGCTAAATTTGCATCTGATCTGTGAAGTATTTTTATCAGGAAAAGCTAATTTCTGTGTTATTTTGGTGAGTTAGATGGAGTTTAAACCTGTTCCTTTAGTATGTACCTCCTTCTGCCTGTTTTTTCAAAATAATTTTTCAAGAGAAATTAGTGTGAACCTGTGGACATTTGAGAAGCAGTTGGTAGGAAGGACCCAAAGCTTGCCCTCCAGTTTAGAACTTTTCCTCTCAGAAATAAGAGTTAATTCCAGAAATTACAGAAATGGGACAAAAGACTGGTTAATTTTTGGGGTGGTAGAACTATTATTTTTCTCAGTCGTTTTAAGTGCAAGCAGCGCAGAATTTCTGCAAATTGGCCCAATTCATGTAAAACTGGTTTTCTTGTCTGCAGCATCCATATTTTCTGTGGAGCTGATCTGATGACTAATTGAAGTCACATTACAATCTGTTCAGGAAATCCTCAAACTTTGCGTTTTCTTAGTTTTACTATTCTTTCATATCATTAAAGTTGCCTAAAATGTTTTTTGAAGCAAGGACATGTCTCGATTTGCCCCCTGGATCTCAAATTTCTGAAGAATGCAGAAATTTGAGGGAGGGAAGCAGTCAGGGATGTGAGCAGCCCAAGGACAAGGAAACATCTCCAAGCCTACTTTATTCCCTGTGATAGAAAGAGAAATATGCAGGGAAAATGTGGCTTTGGATTTTTGGATTATGCAAATAACGATACACATGAACCATTTGGAGCTTAAATGGGGTGGTAGTTCCCAAACTTCTGTTAAAATCAGGAGGTATTAAAAGAAATTACATTGAAATATTCATAGGATATAATTGCTGAGGTTGTTGATGGTGCACACTGGTATTTATTTCCTTTTGTGGTTTGTAATATATAATTTGTACATTGCTTCTGATACATTTTTAGCTCCTACACTGACTGCAAATTAAATATTGATTTGTGCATTGCTGGTTTTTAAGCCTCAAGGCACTTCTGAGTTGTGGTTAATTGATCTCCAACTCCAAACTTTAACACACAGAGGGTCTGAGACCAAGGCATCTGAATTGCATATTACTGTGTTTTACACACGTGGCTCACGTATTTAACCAGTTTCACAAACTTAAGATTAGTTTTATTGTGCAGTTTGTTCTTTGAAATGCTTGTAATACGAATGCAAAATAAGAAGAAAATAAGAAATAAGCTATTGCTGTCAAGTTTTCTAATGTGAATGTAATGTTATTTGCCTGTAAATGTTTGGAAATTCCACTCTCTTACTGTTGAAAGTGTCCATCTCATGTCGTTCAGTTTCCCAAAAACCCCGAAAGACCTTGATTTTTGTGGAGCTTTCATCACAAATGTCAGTATTTAGCCAGTAATCAGGGCTGTAAATCCAGTCCATGGATGTTCCCAATTTAGGTTTCTGGTAGCTTATTCTCACAACTTAATACACAGGAATTAAATAAATTTCATCATCTGTCATGTTTTTCTTGAATGAGAGGATTTTGTCCCTAAAAATAATTTTTTGTGGCTGCTGTATGAGGCCATATGAGTTGTTTTTAATATTTTATGCTACTTGAAAGTATTTGGATGTGTGTTTATTTGTTTCTTAATAAATATTACAGTTGATGGCCTTTCATTTAAATAAAGTACCTGTCTTTAAAGAGTGTTGGGGTGGAGGTCCACCAGGTCATGGTCATAATATAAAATTTAAAAGCCCACCTTGCTTTTAAAACCTCTGTTTTGCAGAGGGCAGTTGGAAAGAGCATCAGCATTAGGATTTGGGATGGAGGCTGAGGAAACAGTGGAGCTCCTGTGGAGCTTTAAGTCCTGGAAGAATAAATAAAGTCCTTAATTTTTCAGTCTGGCTTGGTATTTTTGTACTTTGAGGAAGACATGGAGGAGGCAGAACATCATAATCTACTAGTATTGACTGCTTTAAAAGCCAAACTTTTAGGAAATGGACATTCTCATGTAGGACACTTCCGAAAGGTAAAATTTTGCTGTGAGTGCTTTGGAAAGAGACCTTGGGTTGAGTCATGGCAAAGTCACTGCCTCAAAACTGCACTTTCATGGCTTTTGGAGCAGTGTCTAATTTGTAGACTTCAAATTTTAGAGTTTTATGTCATTACCAAACATGTTGGCATTTTGAAAATGTCTTCATTAGAAAAGTCTGTGTGGGGACAACCTGAAATCTTTTTTGGTGTTGCTTTTTCTGAGGTGAACTGGGTGAGTTTTAGCTGGTAGATTGTAGCTGTACATACACTTTCATGCCTCTTCTCTGTAAGAGGTAGTTTGGACCAGGTGATATCCCTCTTCCCTGCACAGAAACTCCTTAGCCAGGGTGAAACCATTACAAGTCAGCCCTGTCATCCCACTTTCCCTCTTTCTGTGGTTGTGTTACTCATTACAGTATTGTCTGCTGTTATCTTGGTTTCCTAAATAATTAGACTTGTGCTGCTTGACATCTGTTATCCTCTCCCCCACACTTTTTTGACCAAAAGCTGGTTCTTACCAAACTACACAGGGGCAGAAGCTTCAGACCAGAGCTGAGCTGAGTGAGCTGCTGATTTCAGGCTGTCGACAGCAGCGTGCACACGTAGGATCATGGAATCATTTAGGTTGGAAAAGACCTCTGAGGTCATCAGTTGCAGAGGTCTTCTCCAACCTAGATGATTCTGTGATTTCCCCTTGGATGTCCCACACTCTGTGATGTCCCCCAAACCTGGTACACTTGGAGCTTTCAACCATCCAGAGCACTCTGAAGGAGGTGCCTTGGGGGCTCAGTGGGATCAGGTGAGTCTCATGAGATGTGCTGGTATTGGAATAAAGGGGCCACAGCGATGGTGGTGCTGCTTTCCCCTTGCTCAAGGGTGTTCTGAACACAGTTGTGTTGCTGAATATTGTGAGTTTGTTGTAAATAGTGCTTTACTGGTTTATTCAGAAAAGTTTCTCAATTTCAAATTTAAGTTTGGTATTTAATGTATTTCATTATTTTAATATTTAAAGAAGGTAAACTTGTGTTGGAAGAGTGTAAGGTGGTTCTGTGGTCTTGGATGTGCTATTTATCTAACACATCGCTGTGCCATTCATTTGCATCTTAGTTTTGCATTTTAAATTAGAAAGCTTTCTGGCATTGCTTTCAGTTCTTGTTGGCACTGTAAAAAGTGATCCTTACAGTTGCTGAGGTAAGAATAAATCTGAAAGCTTCTAAAAACACATCCAGTAAGGGGAGGGGATTCATATGGCTCAATGGGATAGCAGGAGGAATTAATGTTTTTCTAGAGTTCCTGTTTTAGAAAAACTCCGAGGAAGGGAAAGCCTTAGGACTCTGGTAGCAGGTAGTGGTTTCCAGCTAATTCTGCAGCTACAAAAAACTTTTTGCAGGGGTTTTTGTTTGGTTTTGGTTTTTGTTGTTGGTTGGGTTTTTTTAACTGTAGGTTGATCAGGGAGACCTGTAATTGCACTATGGGAAAAAAAAATTGTGAGTCTGCTCTAAAAGAGCAGAGAGAGACTTTTTACCAGGGCCTGTAGTGACAGGACAAGGGGCAAGAGTTTTAAACTGAAAGAGGGCAGGTTTAGACTGGACACGAGGAAGAAATTTGTGAAGATTCCTTCCCTTTGTTGATGAGGCCCTGGCACAGGCTGCCCAGAGAAGCTGTGAATGGCCCATCCCTGGAAGTGTCCAAGGCCAGGCTGGAGGGGGCTCTGTTCAAGTGGAAGGTGTCCCTGCCTGTGGCAGGTGATTTGGAATGAGATGGTTTTTAAAGGTCCCTTCTAGTCTAAACCATTCTTTGATTCCAGCCTTGCTGGGAATGCTTTAGGCACATGACAGATCCGGTCAGATCTGTTCCAGTGACGTGAGTTCAGCAGTCAGAGTTGCCCAGTTTACCCCAAATTCTTCTGAAGGATTTCTGTACTTCTTCTCTTGGCTATAAACAGACACACTCCATCGGTTTCCTTCTGCCCTCGTGACTTTGTTACTGCTCTGTGATTCAGGGATTGGGAAAAAGGAGATAAATGGACTTAACTAAACTGCATTCATGTGGCAGCAGAGTTAACACCCCTGTCATTTAGGCTGAAAATAATTCTTTGTTCCTTTGAACTTCCTCTGTTTTGCTCTGAGCTTTGTGGCCTGTTATTAAGAACTTGTGCGTTTCTTCTTCTGTGGGGCTACAGCAGACAGATTCAATTAGAAATTATTCCAACTCCAATTCCATGACATCTTGTTTGCATATGCAGCCTGAAATTCCTTTGTACTGTCACAAACGCTTAATTTGCAGGATGACGAAATAAATAAGAACTGTACCAGAGCTGACACCGGAGTAAATACATGGTGCAGTTCTCTAATTTGATCTCCCTCTGCATATCAGCAAAGAGGGATGTGTTCAGAAGTTCCTGAAATACTGGCATCCTTGTGCAGTAGCTGCCTGGTTTTTGTGCCGGAATTACTTTAATCTCTTCAAGCAAATTTAAGTTCACGTCCACTCTGAACCTGATTAGGTCTTGGAAAGCTGGAAAATGAGTCTTTTTAATAATTATTGGAAATTTGAATAAGGTTTTAATTTGAACCTTAAGCCATTTTCTTTCTCATTTACACCTCAAGCTTGAACTGAAATTAATTTTTTTTTTTTTCAGGGTGAGTTTTAGGATACCTTCAACAGCAATTTAGAGAGGAAAGACTCAATTTTTTTTTTCCCAGTATTTAAATTTTTTAATAAGCATTGCATATATATTCTGCACATTACAGGAGACAGAAGACAGTGTTACAATGTATCCAAAATAATTTAGTGTGCTCGGGGTACCTGACACTTCATACATGATAAATTGAATACTAGATCATAGAGTAATTAAAAAATGTTCACCCTCTTCACGTTGCTGAGGTTGGAAGTGCGTGAAACAACTGTCAGTTCAGCTCTGCATCATCACTGAGACCAAGTCACTTCTTTGTTCATGTGGGATTCAGTGGTATCTGACTTTGTCCCAAGTTGCAGCAGAAGCAGAGAAAACTGGATAGGTTTTTTTACTGGTCTTCCCTGAAATGGAAAAGCTCTTTGGAGAATAACCCTCAAATAATTTATCCTTGTTTGAAATAACAGAAGAAGTGAGCTGGTGTTTTTTTCAGTCCTGTGGAATGGTGTGGCAACGAATAAACTACAATATCAGTGAAGAATTTAAAAAGCTTCACAATGTATTTCTTGGTTTAGACTTTATTGCTGTTGCTGTACTTTCTTACAGATTATATTGTGGTACAAAAGATTTACATTTTGCTGCCTCCCAGCACTCACTGCTGAGGCAAAACCCACATTTTTTCTGTACACTTCTTTGTGGTCTTGAATTCTTATCTTTGAGCAGAAAAGATTTGTTCACTGAGTCCAACCTACACAGGGCTGTACCAAATAAGCTTATATAATTAGGATATTTGTGGCTCTTTTCTGTTTATTCTTAAAGGACTACATCGTGATTTTCTTTATGCTCCAGCTAACTTGGCTTGCTGATAAGGGATTGTTATACATCAGCAGGGTATGTGTTCACCATTAGGATTGCATTTTATATATCAACAAAGCAAGCTGAAGTAAGATGTAATTGTACAAGTGTATACACAGTGTGATCCTTTGGCATAAATGGAAGAAGCTGTTACTGAAATATTTGGCTGTACTTTCAAGTGAAGCAGCGCCTGTTTCCCAACATCAGCAGCAGAAATAGTACATTTAGGCCTTTTTAATAGTAGGTGCATTTTGTATTGGAAATCTTTTTTTTTTTTGAGAAGTCATGTCTATGTACAAAATCATGATAGACTTAAAATCTGTTTTAAATGGACTTGTAATACTCTACTTAAATACTTACAAGGCAAGTCAGAGTTATTAAGGGACTTAAGTGATTCTTTGCTGAGGAGGTAACAAGCAGTGTGACATTGGGATTCCTTTCCCTGCCGCTGCCCTTAAAATTGGCTTGTTAGTTATTTGTGAGGAAAATTGGTTTGACAGCCCTGAAGGCACAAGTGTTCATTTCACAGTGCAAGTAGTGTCGTTGTGCCACAGCCTTGGCCCCGGCGTGACAAGAGCTGCTTCTTGGAGAACCAGCTCCAGCCTCGCCCCAGGACCTTTTGGGAACCTCCAGCTCCGAGGCTGATCCATGGATGTGTCTCCTGTAACTTGTGTTATCTGGGAGCTTCAGGACTCTAAATATCCTTATACAGCAGCTTTCTGTCATGATCTTTCCATGTTCTGTGGGTAATCTTAGGAGTTTAAATTGAACCTTGATAAATTTTGGGTAGGGGTGTAAGCTGCTCGTTATCTCATTTAGAACGTCGAGGACCCGTGCCTTTATCCAGCCTGGTTACGGCCAGCAGGCCGCACAGGATATTTATATTATATATAAATCAAAAGTTGTCTTTATTGTCCTTGTTCTTTCTCCCTTGTTCTAAGGTTCTGTGGAATTTGTCAGTCTTGTACGAAACAGTATTTTAGGTGATCTGACTTTAAAAATTGCTGGCGTGGCTCGTGTAGGAAGCGTGACTTGGGTTATCTGCTGGGGGGGTAATTGCAGCCTTAACTAAAACCCACAGCTTTTAGACTTAGAGTTTTATGGCATATCTAATATTTATCTGCCACCCAACATGTAATGAATCTTAAATCTTCCTGCAAGTATTTCTGGTGGTCTTAATCTGCTTCATGCCAGAGGCAGAGAGAAATAATGCTTCCAGTTTTGTCAAATTAAGTTTTAACTGTGCATTAAATTGATTAAATAGAGCAGCAGATTAAGGCGAAAAAGACTATCTTAAATTGCAGTTCAGGGCTGATAGAATCTTAATGATGCCAAGCTGAAGTTTTTCAGAGGGTTTCTGGAGATGAGAATCCATTAATCACGCACGCTCGGCTTCGCGTGGTGCCGTATTGGAAACAAACTGTTTGCCGTGTTCCCTTTGCCCAGATGAGCAATGGCCAAGCTTGGAAGTCGCAGCAAATGGGCCATGGGAGCTGCTGCATGTGTGTTGTGTTCTGTCAGGCCAACTGGGGCTCGTGTTTGATCACGTTCTTGCAGAGAACAGACGTGTTGGGGGGGTTTCCCTTTTCTCGTCTTCTGAGTCGCTCTCTGACGGCTACATGACAGAACCAATTAGGAGAAGAAAGCCTGTCTCATGTTGTGTTCTGCAGTTCTTCTGTCTGCACTCTTGTCACCCCATCACCCCCTTTTTTCCCTTCATAATCCAGTTTTGTCAGTCATCTCTTTGGGTTTCTTTGTCCTGATGTGTGTGTGTATTTTTCTTTTGCTGGTTTTTTTTTTTTTTTTTTTTTTCTGCCTGTGGTTCCTCCCTACCTCACTTGTCATCTTTTTTGCCATCTTAATTTGTTCTCTGTCTCTTCCACCTGGAAAACTTTATAAAAGGGGACTGAGAAAGCAGAGGAGAAGCTAGGGAGAAGTTTTTTCTCTGTTTTTGCTAGTGCATCTGTCTTGTGGGGAGAGGAGAGGACTGAACACAACTACTGCTAATATACAACATAGCAAGAAAAAATTATTGCCATTTCAGATGAATACCTAATATATTGCTCTATAATGACTCTTTTGCCCTTTCCTGATTTGTCTTGATTTCTGTTGCCCCTGAACTCCTGTTTACACTCTGAAGTAGGCTCTGCGTCTCTTTGGCTTACAAAGAATTGCATGTTCTTCTGTAATGATAGAAATAATGTTTGGTTTTACCCCCTTGCTACTTTTCCTTGCCTTGTGTCTGCTTTGTTCTTCAACAAATCATTTATTCAATCTAGATGGTTCTTGAAAAAATGTTCCTTTGTAACCCCTTCCTAATCTGTTAAACTTCTGACAAACTCCTTTCTGTATGTTCTTTACCGGAAAGTTCTTAAAATTTTTCTTCCTCATTCTGTGTTGGCTCCATTCATTATCTTCAACCTTCTTTCATCCGTCATGAATGTCCTGTAACTTCAAATAGGAAAAACCTAAAACCTTAATTCTAGCTCCTGGAAAACTGCTGTTAACAATGGAATCCATGTGTGGGCCAGAACCATGGAAACAGCATAATTTTACAGTGGTGAAACATGAAAGGAAATGACTTGCCCAACTTTCTAAGAATTTATCTTTAAAATAAAACAAAAAAAGCCCAAAACTTGCAAAATACTGTTGTAGTATTCCACAAAGAAACTTGGGTGGTTTTTTTGCTACATTGTTAGTCTGTTACTCTAAATCTTCCTAACTAGTTATCGTTTTAAAAAGGGAACAAAACGCCACCCCACCTAAAAAAACACCCAAGAAAAGAGTTTTCTTTTGCTTTGTGGTCTGGGATGTGTAGCTCTGTTTTGAGTTTTTTAATGCTTTACCTGAAGTAATTTCTCCTCATTCTCTTCATTCTCTCCTGTTTGTTGGTTGTGTCCTTGGCATTCATTTTTCTGTACCTGGGAACACGTTCATTTTACATTCTGAAAGATCTCCGTGCTCTTTGCTAACCTCCTGCCATAGCTAGAGCACAAACCAGCTCTTCTGACATGCAGGGCTAATCTCTATTTCAGTACAGGAACTACAAAATCCTGTCACCTCTTGAAGGCGTGGGTGACTTGTTGGTGGCACGTTCTGTGTCACACGTCCATCATGGAAAACGACAAGGGAGTTTCAGTCCTAGCAAGCAATGTCAAGGCAATGGTTTTTGAAAGAAAAGCATCCACTAAAGCCATCACTTGGAAGAACAAACACTCTGTAGTACAAGTGGTGGGTGGCTTGACGTGTATAGAGTACAATTCTGCAGCGTTCCCTAAGCCTGCCTGAGGGCCTGAATTGTGTTCATAAAATGTCACAATATTTCCATCAGGATTATGTGATCACAGGTCATAGTGCTGGAGATACTCCTGATAGATCTGAACCATTGTCAGCACATGTGTCCCCCCTTAAACATCTGAAGTGCTTTTAAAGTTTCCTGGGCTTGTTCAGAGTTAGCCATGTCTCGTTTTGCAATGAGCCGTTAAAGGATAAGAACATTCCTGTAATGTAGCTGGCATTCTTAGAAGAGCTCTTCTGATTGAGTGGGGATGTTCTTACAGGTGTTGTCTCAGCTTGTGACTGTTCCACATCCTCACAGAGCCATGGCAGGGAGTTTAGGAACACGACAATCATGGAATCATTTTAGTTGGAAAAGATCTTTGCGATTGTTGGTTACAGCCATTAACCCAGCACTGCCAAGGTCACCACTAACCCATGTTCCCAAGTGCTGCATCTACACGGCTTTTAAATCCCTCCAGGGATGGTGACTCTACCACTTCCCTGGGCAGCTTGTGCCAGGGCTTGGCAACCCTTTTCATGAAACAGTTTTTCCTAATATCCAGTCTAAACCTCCCCTGGTGCAACTTGAGGGCATTTCTCCTTTTCCTGTTGCTTATTACTTGGGAAAGAGACTGACCTCCACCTGGCAACAACCTTCTTTCGGGGAGTTGTGGAGAGCAGTAAGGTCCCGCTCTCCCCCCCGAGTCTCCTTTCCTCCAGGCTGATGCCCCCCAGCTCCCTTAGCTGTTCCTCATCAGAACTGTGCTCCAGACCCATCTTCAGTGCCATTGCCCTTCTCTGGACGTGCTCCAGCTCTTCAGTGTCTTTCTTGTGCAGGGCCCAAAACTGAACCCAGCATTTGAGGTGTGGCCTTGCCAGGACCCAGCACAGGAGGATGGTCACTGCCCTGGTCCTTCTGGCCACCCTATTGCTGGTACAAGAGATGGTCCTCCAGCCCAGCAGCGTGTCTTGGTGGCAGTAGCAGGTGTTTGTCCATACAACAGGAGTTTGCACACCTGGTCCTGTATTTCCTCAGCATCCCCACTGGAGCTGAGATGGCAGCTGGCACCTCCCTGACTAGTCCTTGTCATCTTTTCCTTGTCAACCCTCTGTGAGTGAGACAGCTGCCTTTGAACTGGCTGATGGTACCTGCCTCCACACCCTTCTCTTGCAGGAACTTCAGGAAGCTCAGTGCCAGCTGTGGAGAGGCACTGGTTTGGAGCTGATCTCTAGTAGTTTTCTCAAATGCTTCCTACTAATGCTGAAGGGTGGAGCTGCATGGATTTGCTTTTCCTGTTCTTTTTTTTTTTTCTTCTTTTTTCTATTCCCCCCCTATTTGTAAGCTGTGGTTGTATTCACTGTGAACCTCTTGTCCTCCCAGCTGAGGGGCCCCAGATTTGGTAATCTGTCTTTACTTGGCAGCTGTTCCATCCCTTGATCACTTCAGCTGCCCTGCTCCAGACATCTCTGCCTCTGCTTTGTATTCCTGCTGCTGCAGAGACCAGAACTGGACACAACATGTTGATGCTTTATTGTTTTGCACAGTAATAGGCTTAAGTACCATGTTTTCAGTACCCTTCCTAATGAGACACAATGTTTTATTGCCTTTGGCCAGCTACTACAGCCTGAGCTGATGATTTCAGAGAAAACAGTGACTCAGCCTTCCTCCCGCAAGCTGGAACTGGAGAAAGTGCAAGTGTTACTTGGTTAAGGGGGTATTGCTCGGGTTTTTTCCCTGGATGCATTACATCACAGCTCTGTGCTGAAGTGTTTCTGCTGACTTGGAGCAACTTGCTTCATTTTGTGGGATCCTTGTTGATTTTTTTTTTCCTCCTATTCACGTGGCTTTTGGTGACCTGTAAGAGCTTAGTATCACCTGTAGACTTGAGGATTTCACTCTACCCATTTTGTGATGCTGATTAAAACCAGTTCTTGGGGAACTGCTCTAACCTCTTCCCTATTCACACCTCTCTTCCCCCTAGGCAAGAGCTGTATATAGTACTTATGTAGGTATTGATAATAAATTCTTTATCTGAGTTGCTTAGATACTGCATGTTCTCTAACTCTCTGTGTAATGAGATTGATCCCACCTGCCCTGAGTAATGACTGAGTAATTTCTCCTGCTCTTCTTAACCTCCTTAAATGTAGCTTCCACCAGAACCTTTTCATTTAATATCCTACTGTTCAGAGTGCCTGGTCTGAAATTTGGCTCCTGGTCACTGGATAGATAACTGTGGTCATGCTCAGTGAGGTGGTGTAAATGAATTTGAAGTTTTCAGGTGCATGCAGAGTTCATCAGAGCAGAGTTCAGCTGAGATGGAGGAAAACATGTGGATTACTCTCAGGGTCTGAAGCAGAGTCTGGATTTCTTTCAATTTCAAAAACTAGTTTTTAAGAACCATAAGCAGAGTGATTTTGGAGGAGTTTCAGTAGAAGAAGGGAAATTGTGATTTGAAACTGCTGAATGATTTTTATTTTTTTTGTAGATACTATAAACTAAGAGACTAAATATTGATTATGTTTTCAAATTAGAAGAGGAAAGCAAGTACAAAGAGAAGATTGGGGCAGTGATAAAAATCTAACAGTAAACTGACAACAAATTGACAAATTAAGGAAGCAAATAAGAACTGAAGGTGTTCCCGAGGTAGAGGATGATTTAGCTGATGCTTGTTGTAGTGGTGTAATACCATAATACTTTTGCATATTTGAAGTTATTTGAGGTACATTAGACATGGTGATCACACTCTAGTTGCGCCTAGTACCTGTTTTATCAGCCGAACATATAATCTGAAAAAGCCCTTCATGTTCTGTGCAGGACTTCAGTTGGTCCTCTCATTTTCCCTTGCCTTAATTTTGTGTTGCTTTTGTGTTTCAGGGGCAGCAGCTTGCCTTTAATAACTGGTTAAACAGAACTTCTCAAAAGCATAACACAGGCAGTGCACGTTTCCTGGGGAGGGTTTCGGAGGGGTTCGTTCTCGGTTGCTTGCTCGTTAACCTTTTCAGCAGACAGAAATGAAAGCATTAAATCATTACTGCTGATACTCGTGGCTGAAGCAAAGATTTAAACCAAGATAATAAAGGACTCCTGTGCAACGTGGATCTCCTGTGAAGTAGGGGCTGTAGAGACGAGATGTATGGGGTTTGTACGCTGAATTTCTCCTGATCTGGCCAAGGCACAAAATAATTGCAGCCGGGTTCAGTGGATGGAGGTGCCTGTCCTATAATTGTCCCATTCCATCTCTCCCCAGGGTAACAGATGAAGATTTGCAGCTAAGCTGGATATTCAGCTGCCACTGTGCCTGAGGCAAATGCAATAAATATGTCAATAGGGGCCAAAACTCCATCTAAGTAAGCAAATGGTATTTTTAGTGCTATTCTGATGGACGTATGAGGACTGTGTCAGGTATTGGTGTTTGCAAATTGAGGGAGCTACTGGAAGCAGAAATCATCTGAGCATTTAAAGACTTGTAAGGATAATCAAAGGTTTACGAAAAATGGGCCTTTGCAGTGAGCCCCTTCTGCACTTCATTCTACATGGCTAATGTACAAAAAGGTTTTATTGAGTTGCTCCTGAAAATTGCCCTAAAATTGCCTTAATGTGAAATGATAGAATAAAAGGTTGCTAATATTCAACCCTGCCAATTGCAAAATTAGAAGTAGATAAGATTTAGCTTAGAATTAAGAGGTGCACTTTCATCAATGAAGGAGAAAAAATACATATATGGAACAATGGAAACGGTGGTTTATGCCATCTTTTAATTATATTGTAAAACTTTTTAATAGCTTTCTGTTAATGGGTGTGCTGTCAGGATTAATTCATTGTGTCTCCAAGGTCTTTGCTCAATAGATTGGATGGTCATGGATAAATCGAATTTTACAAAGTTTATTTGGTTTTTTTTTTGAGAGGTGACTTGTGTTTTCTGTTTATTATTTGCTCTTTAAAAGAAAAGAAAAATATTTTGACATAGGCAGTGAGATCTCAACTCCATTAAAGATTGGAGGAACATCCAGCTGCCTTCTTAGCCTGTCAGACAATATAGGAAGGGAGACTTCCAGGCAGTTGGATCCAAGCTCTAAGAGAACATCCGTCAGCATCAGCCATGCAAAGGCTAAAAGCTGAATATGCATCTGTATTCGTAAGTTCTTTTGGTAGATAAATAGGAAAGCTGCATTTAATGTTGTCTGTGATATTCCTCATCAGTTGGAAGGATTGTTGTCCATGCAATGTGCTGCTCAGCTTCCTGCAGACTGTGGTCTGTGGCTCCTCGTGTGCTGGGAGCCTTTCCTTTTCCCTGGAAAGAGATTGTGAACTGAATAGCTGAATGAATTTCAAGGGAATACCATTAGGGTAGAGTCAGCCAGCTCCTGCTACAGGAGAACAGGATTAAATTTCTTGTGGTCTGTGCTTACCACAGCTCTGGAAGGAGATCAGTGCTCCAGATGGGGCGTGACTCTGAGCCTCTGGAGTTGTCCTTGGAGCCATATTCTCATTTTACCTTGAGGTAGGAATAGGAAGCTCATGAAATACTCCTGTTTTCAATGATTAGATGTTACTCTTGGAAAGAAGAGTTAAAGTTTGTGGCTCTGTTTCTAAGAAAACATTGGGTGAAACTCTGCAATGTGAAATGTATAGTTTCATAAGAGCAAATACACTGTTCGAGAGATCTGGTCCTCAGGGCATCCGTAAATCATAGAAAAAAACCCTATTGGTGCTGGGATCCACAAAGCCCATTTGAGGATTGTACTGCCCAAAACTATCTCAGTGAATACAGAAGTAATAGTAGTATTCTTTCTTTAAAGTACTGTCCTTTTTTGTTCCTCAGTGAATTCATGTGCGTATTTGGTTTATTTGGCAAGTTTTCTTTGGCTGAGGAACTTTCTTTCTTTGTAGCACCTCTAAGGTCATTTCAGCTTGTTTCCTGCTCTGTTATAATCATCTGTGTATGATATTACAGAAACCTTGGGTGGAAAGGAGCTCTTGAGGCCATCTGCTCCATCCTCCCAGTATCTATATGGGATAAAATCAGTTCTCCCTGAGAACTGGTTAACTTTTACAAAGTATGTAAAAGTCTGAATATGATAAAGAATATGACGTGAAAGTAATTTTTCTCTCTGCCTATTCAGACTGGCGGTTTGCTCCCTACCAAGCAGCACGGTGAGATATGGAAGAATATCAATGCAGAACATGAGTGATCCCGTGAAAGGATCAGTAGGAGCCAGAAGCACATGAAAACTTGATTCATTTTAGATTTCACTTTGAAGAACCACGTTGGAGCAGATAGAAATGTAGGGTTGGTTCATGTTGTGCAGCTGCTGTGAACATGGTTTGTGTGACAGCACTCCAGGCATTCAGGAACTGAGCTGTAGGAGCGAAGTCAGTCCAGGCCTCCCATCACGTGGGGGATTCCTTTTTGGAGGACAGCTCCCCAAAATGCTCTTCAGCTTTTCTTTTAGTTGCAAACCAGATTAGGACCCTAACTTTTGGTTTTTTCTCTTCAAGTCACGGCATTGGTTGAATTTCTTGTCTCTAGAGATCGAATTGCTATCATGTGCTTCCAAAAGGGGGAAGTTTTGCACAGTAAAGAAGGCAAGTTTGTAAATGCAATCTGACATGAGTAGCTACCTAAATGTGTATTCTCAGTTTACCTCTCAGTGAAGGGAGCTTTTTAAGTGCTGCCAGAATCCGCTCATCTTTTTTCAATGTTAGATGTTAAATGAAAAACCATATTTGGAGAATAAAGCTGGGAGGTTTCAAGCCAGAAAAGATGAGCGAGTGGGGAGACAGGGTAAACCCCAGGGTGAGGAAGTTCCTGAAGTGACTCTGCAGCTGATGGGAACACATGGAGCTAATGAGTATTTCACTTATTGTTGTGGTGTCTGGATACACAAAGGAGTGGAATTGTTACTTTCACGTTTGGAATCGTGACAGTGGTTATTTCAGTTATGCTATTATGAGTTGATATTTCTGTAGTGGCTGGTGTTTGCCAGAATTAAGATCCATCAGCCTTGTGCTTAATGGAAATCATTGAAAAATATGATACAAGTAACTTGCTAAGTGCATTTATGCAATTGTGAGTAGATTGATACGACCTTCAGGCTTCATTGTCTTCTGTCTGACTTGTTTTTAAATCTAATGTGTGTCAATTAATCATAGAAAACAGTCTCTTACACTAAATTGTAAGAGAAGAAGGTGCAGTTGCAGGAAGCTGTTCAGTGTGGTTGTCCCAGGGGTGCAGCATCTCTCCACTTAATGCGCTGCTGGGACTAATTTGCAGTGGAACGTGGAAGTAAGAAATCTTTACAGTGTTTGACTTAAATACAGCCACGGTGCCGATGGTGTGGGTGCCCTACTTGGGAGGGCCCTGGTGCAGTAACAGGATCTGTGTCAGTGCTGGCAGGGAGAGATCACAGCGGAAACAGCGGCTCAGGTCTGGGGACAAACACTGGAATATGATCAGGTCTTTCTTCAGTTAAAAATATGTGTGTCCTGGCTGTAGAGCTTTCCCTGGAAGTGTTCAAGTCCTGGGATGTAAATGGATGTTTTCTGCCTCTCTGTGTGTATATGATAACGGGCTTTCCTGGTGGTTGTGTTTACTGTTATTTTATTGAAATGTGTAGGCACATGTAACCAGATATTCTGCTTTGAGTAATAAATGCTGTGATAAAACTCTCCCAATACAACAGGAATTAAAAGAAGATTTTAATGCGGTTCCTAAGTTTTTGTAGTAACCTAAATTTCTCGGTGTTCGTTAATTTTAATGGAACTTAGGGATTAGTTCCCATCACTGTAGAATAATTAAAATCAAATGTGATGTTTTTTAATCCATAGCTTCAGATGTTTTACTCACGTGGCTGCAGTTGTTGATGTTGTGTAGCCTAGTGACAAACAGGAATTTTTTTGTGACCTTATAAAATAAAATAGATGGAAACTATTAAACATACGTAAACAGACAAAAAGATGCAACACTTATCTTCATATAACTTTCCAAATTAACTGTCACTGCAGCATTTCTCTCTGATGGAAGAAAGCTCCATTCCATATGTGCTGATCTGGTCTGTGCAGGAGCTGGTGCAGGAGGCGACTTGAGTTTTTTTGCTTCCCACAGTTCCTGTGTCTCCTTGGCTTGGTTTTTCCTGTCTCAAGGCATTTCTTACATGTTAAAATGTAAGAAACGTAACATGTTTTGTTCCCAAGCAGATGATGAAGCATCTTTGAAATGTACCTTACTATCTTGTTAAACTACCAGTTCTGCCAGACTGAGGCAGGCAGTGTTTTCTCTGGGGTTTTTTTTTGTGGTATCCCATTCCATTTTCATTTTGTACTTTTTGTGGTTCAACTTCCTGTGTTGCTGTTTCACCATCTCCTCAGAGTAGGACTGCATCTGTTTCAGTTGCTAACCTATGCTTAAAGTTCATTTTCCATGTGGATTTTGTCCCCAATATGACAATTTATTACTCAACATTGCTATTTCCTTTAACTAAATAACTTTTTCTTAGGTTCAGTTCAGCTTTTTTTTCCTCATTATTTTACTGGTTCCCCTTTCTCATCCCCCCCCCACTTGTATTTATTCCAGTTTTCATTAACCCCTTGATGTGTGTCCCCAGACCTTGTCCTTACAGACTTGAGGAATTCTTGTTTTCTAGGTCTCTGTGGGTTCTGGTTTCTGTTCTGAGTTCTGGTGGGCACCTCAGCTGCCAGTTACCATCAGGTGTACTGAAATGACAAATACACATAAGAAAAGCAGGCAGAAAGAATATGAGTTATAGTTAATATAATTAACTATTTAGGAGAACTTAATTTCTATTTTTTAGTGTATAATTTTTAGTATGATCTATTTAAACTCTGAGACTGGTCATTGCAGCTCAAGGAAGCCTTGGAATTTGCTACAGAAAGTTTATCTTTGACACTCTGAGCTCAGTAACTCTGTAGGTGATGGTGAATTCTGTGTGTAACACCTAATTTGTGCATAGTGACCTGTATTCTGCTGCAGTAATTACACTCATTGCCTTGCAGCGTAATCTTTGTCCTTCAGTTAGGTGAGCAAAGAGTAATCTTGTTAATGAACAGGGTGAGACAAGGAAAATGCTTTTGATTTGCTTGTGGCATCCCTGGCAGCCAGCAAATTGCCTCAGATAATGTGCTTTATTAAACAAGTACAGCCTTGCAGAAAATTTATTAGGCCAGTGCAATTTGGAGAGCTATTTTTTCCTTCTGTTTCTAAACGTATTTCTTTATTATTACAGATATTTCAAGACTTCCCTTTCCAGCAGGTAAGTCCTCTTCTTTCACTTACGTCTGGATATGACAGGAGGCATCTTTTAAGGGCTTGCCTGTGATACAGTCATGCTTTTATATAATCAGAATATCGGTTCTTATTGGCACTGCCATGGTACTTAGTCATGTGGGGATCTGAGGTTGAAACAAAACCTGTTGAGGTACAGATTTTTTTTTTTCACTTAAATAATGTATTTTGACAAGGGGAGGAGGTAGCTGAGGTGTATTTATAGGCAGTTGTTAAATACGTGTGAGATAGTGCTTAAAGCGACTCAGCACAACGTGTGATGCAGCTGTCGGGAACAGATTAGGAGCAGCCACAAATAGTATTAGTGGTGATTCAGAGGGCCAATGTGCAAGGAAAGGAGGATGGAGGAGTTTATGGGTGGCAGGAATCTCCTCAGGTGGTAGTAGGGAAGGTGACATGTGTTCCCCTGTCTGGGGCCACAGGAGACTTGTGTCAGAGCTGGAAATACCCCCTGCTCTATTGGGACCTGTCTCTCCTATCAGTGATGTTTAAAAAATAAAAACAAAACCCCCTAAACCAAAAACTAAAAAAAAAAAAAAAACCCTAATGATAAACCACACCAAAAGCACTGACCCCACAAAACAAACAAACAAAACCAAAACCCACTGACCTGATTATTTAAAAATAGCATTTTTTGTTTATTGTTTGTGTTACATTTGGTCTTTAACCAAGTATTGAACTTCATAAATACATTTGTGCCGTGGGCTCAAGTTGAGATGCAGAGCTCAGAGTGAGGATGCCTCCTGTTCCTGGCAGATGGCGTTTATCCATCTGTCTGTAGTGTGAATTCTGGAATCCTGACTGAAGTGCTGGTTGATCAAGGCATTGGATGTTCACTGTCAGACCTGCTGCCTTTTGTCCTTGCCCTCTGCCTTGGTGATTTTGCTCATGTATCTTTATATGTTCTTTCATTTCTTCTGGCTGAGATGGAATCCCTGCTCTGAAGGTAGTTGCTCTTTACTGTTGGAATCAAGTGGCAATCTCATTTAAAAGCTTGAGACCTGCTATGTTGTAGCCTTTCCACAAGAACTTTAGAGCAGCTCTTCTGAAAAAAACCCCCATGTTTTCAAGAACCAATGTAGAGGACTCTAAATGTGTTTTCTTTTAGAAGAAAACTTCTAAACAAGTTTTTTCTTAAGGAAGGCGTCTCTGAAATTATTTTGAGTGCTCAGAGTGGTTGTCAGGCAGGCAGGTACTTACGGAAAATATTGGAAAAATAAACACTTGGTGTTTAGGTCAGGCTGACGGGCAGATAAGGATTGTTGTGGGTTTTTCTCTTCGGCCTCTCGAACAAGGAACTAAGAACTTTTTCTGAGTTTATATGTGGGACTCGAAGAGTTCCTCTGGTGTGAATCACAGTGAAATTTTTCTTTTCGATATGAGTATGCGTGTGGGAGCGTCCTAATTGTACTTTTTAGCTGTGTCCTGGAGGTACTGTTACAGGGCAGAAGTTTGCCCAGGGTTTGGAAATGGTGAGCTTTTCCCATGGCATGGCAGAAGATCTTCATAGAGGATATAAAAGCTACACACCACGGCTTGCCTGTGCCAGGGGTTTGGCAATTCCCACTGATAAGGGAACTAAGGAAAACTGCTTTAAAAACGTGCTTAAAATTACTGTCAGAAGGAAAGGATGGAGTCTCTCAGGGATCTGACTTGTCTTTGTTATTACAATATTTTTATTAATGACCGTGGTGATGGACTTTATGTGCCTTTATCTGACAGTAACACCAACATAAAATGAGTTACGAGCATGTTGAATGATGGGATTAAAATTCAAAAGAAATTTGAATAATAATAAGTTGGGAAACCAGCCTGGATAGAAGATAGAATATAATGGAATAAAGATAAGGTTCTGCATTCAGATGGGAAGTTTTAATCATCAGAACTCGTCACTGCAATAAATTATGGCATTTTCTTATTTCAAGTTTGGAAGAACTTTATCTCTTTTTCCTGGGTGCTGCTTTCAGCAGTGGACAATAGATGTCACTAGAAATGTTCTCACTTTGGACACCTCATTTTAGTACTTTAAATTTTCATCATAATATAGGATGGGGGAGGGCTTTTGCAGTGTTTAAAGACTTTGCAGGAGGGAAGAAGCTACTTGAAGTTGTCTTGATTGTAGTGTCTTGTTTGAGGTTGTGTTACACGTAAATTTGGTACAGTTGGTGGTACACCAAGGTCACCCAGAACACTTATTTTCAAAATCTTCCTGTAAACAAGAATTGTTTGTGTGCAGGTGGATGCATTAGTTGATGAGGTTGTTGGTTAAATCTTTACTGAGGAGTATTATCCTGCATTTATCTGTGTCACTGCTCTGAAGCTCATGGGTAAACTTGGGTTTTTACAACCTTGTAATGGAGGCCGTGGAGATGAGCACAGAAAATTTTTGGAATGTGAACCAGCAAGGGCTTGGAGAGCAACTTGCTAAAATGTAGTTTCAAAGGTAGATAGAGAACACAGTTCTCCTGTCTGTATGTGAAGTTCTGTTGCAACCTGAGTGTGTTCGCAGTATGCCTGGGGGCGTGAAATACCAGTTTCCTTTGGTAAATGCAGTTAAACTTTCCCTGTTGACGCTGCTGGGATTAGAAACAATCCCTCCTGGATTTTGTCACGCTCTGAATTTAAAACAGCTGTAGTATCTTCGTGATGGAGGTGACTTCTCTTTAGAGCTGGTCCTTTGTTCCTGACCCCATAGTGCAGATACTCATCACAGAATCAAGAAATCGTAAGGCAGCAAAAAGCTGTATCAGAGAACTAGAGGAAAATAAAGACAAATATAAGAAATGAGCATATACTAGGTTTTGGTTGAAAATGGAACAAAAAATTCTCACAGAATGGATTCTTAGGTAGAGATGTTTGTTCTTGACGATGCTCTCCTCCAGGCAGCATCCGAGTCAAGTAAAATCTTGCTGTCTCTTAGCGTAAGATATAAAAAAAATTAATAGGAAAGAAGCATTCTTTGTGTAGCTTAATCCCAGATATTCAGCATATTTGATACCTGCTGTTTCCGTGCGCATTTTTTGATGTACAGTGTACAATTTAGGTAAGCACCGTTCACACAGAATCATTGTTACCTTGAAATATTAAATGGCTTTTTAACTATTTTTAGTTGCAAGTGTCATTTAGGACAAAAAAGAAAAAGTAAGTTACACAACTTCAGCTCAACCTGAAGAAGGTCTTTCTGAATTGCAAGCCTGTCCTCATTCAGTCTGTTCTTGGTGTGCATGGCCTTGCTGCTTCCGTAGGATGGGGCCTGCTCTGTCTGCTCCTCTGTCCACCTGATCCCTTCATGAATCCGGGTTCAGCTCCTGGCACCTTCCACGGGAGCACAGGGCCTCGGAACAACCTGCTGCTGCCTTTTTGTCTTACATCTTCCTTTTCCTGAATCTACACCTGCCTGTGTGATGATTTCGAATATAGCAGCTCCAGTTTCAAAAGCCCCAATGGCTTGTGTACTTGCTAAGATGATGCTAAAAGTTGGAAAATGAAAAATCAGCTGAGGAGGAATTGCCAGAGAGTTACAGTAGCAAGAATTGACAGAATCGAGGTTATGCAGAATTCTTAAAATAAATGTTCACATGTATTACTGAGGGTAATAAATTATGCAGCGATTATTCATGCAGCTGAGAATAAACTCAGTAACACGAGCTGTTGTTAATATCCCTGCTTAAAGGGGGGAAAAGGTAACCAACTGTGTAGTCAAAAGTAAAAAAAAAGTACAAAATAGTGGCCTTTTGGTTTGTCACTTCAACTTTAAATAAGAATTAAACACAAGCTGCACTAAGGCCGAAGAGTTCCTCTCATGTCAGAGTGCTGGTGTGGTGCTTAAGGGATTACATGAGGAAACCTGCACTTTTTCACTAAAAGCTATATTTTCAGTAATTCCTTTGAAAATCAGGAATTTTTTTCTTCTAGGAATCTTTGCGAGGGCTGTTAAGAATTCTGATTTTTTGGTGCAACCGTAGACTTAATTTTCATATATTTGTAATGGCTTGGGTTGTAACAGCTTTATTTGCATGATAAGGTATTCGTACAAGTGAGAGAGTAAAAACATCTCAGTTTATGAAATATTAGTGCTATCAAGTTAGAATAGCTGCTTGCTTACTGTTCAGAAGGTTTGAGAAGAATTTACTTTTTTTGATGCAGATATGCCCTGTAGTTTTAATTCTTTTCACTACCAGTGAGGCAAGTGCTATTTCTAGATTTCCAAGTTCGATATCACAAAACTCCTGTTACTACTGGGTGGGATTATTGCTGAAAAAAAACTTAAATGTCACTTTGAGGAAGTTTCCCTTGCTCTTTGTGTGTTAAGCCTTCTAATCTTACAGTTTTGTAGAGTAGTTTTAATAAGTTTGTCATTTCTACCACATAAAATGCATTTTCCCATTGCTGTAATACCTCTGATACTTGGAAAAACAAGGTGTTTATCCTTTTTAAAGCTGCTGCTGTTGGATATCTGGGGTTTTTTGTGTTGAACACTTGAGGAGGTGACAACTAAGGTCTTGACATTGAATCTTATCTATTTGCAAGCCTTTCCAGTGAAACTTTCTGTGCTTATTTTGGCTGTGCTTTTGATGCCGCCCTCTTCCCTGTTCCCATCCATATTTCATAGCTAATGCCCACAGGGACAATAGCAACAGCATGCTTTGGTAAGAATAACATTTTTATCAGTGAGGCTGACCTATGTAGTAGTGTTGAGATGACAAGATGTATTAAGCACCTCAAGAAATTCTAAGTTATCGAAATTTTAGTGTTTTTCCTTTAGACATTTGAGCTGGAGAGTCCAGAGAGTTTCCTGGTCATCTCAATGTCCATTTATTTACTCCATAAGTTCATCAGTTTGTCTATTAGGATGTTGTTGTAGGAGACTGTTGAAAGTCTTGCTGAAAGTAAGAGAAATGACAAGTCCTCATCCACCAAGCTGGTAATTCCATTATGGAAGTCCATTAGGTTGGTCAGGCATGGTTTTCCCTTTCATATTTCCATGCTGACTACCCTTGATCACCTCACTGTCCTTACTGTTTGTGTATCAGTGGCTTTCAGGGTCGTTTGTTCCATCACTTTGTCAGGAGTGGAGTAAGAGTGACCAGCCCACAGCCATCCAGACACTCCCTTCTTGAAGACAGGAGTTCCTTTTGCTTTCTTCCAGCTTTCGGGAACATCCCCCATTTGCCATGACTGTCTGTGAAATGGTTCGTAGTTAAGGACCTTGCCCTGACTGGAGGACATTGATTTTCTGGGAGTGTGGATAAGGATGGAGGCAAAAGGAGGAGACGGGGTAGAAGGAGAGAAGTTTCAGTGTAGATTATTGAGAGTAGTATTAAAAAAAAGAAATTCAGGACATAAATCAGGAGTATTGGGAATGTTGTGGCACCCCTAATATCTGCTCTAGTCTGATGCTCAAAGAAGGTGAGATTTGATACGCTGGTCACTCACTGGACTGTGACATGATGGGGGTAAAGGAGTGAGAGTTGATGACATGAAAAGCCCCTTGTTCCTATGAACGTTAACAGGCTGGATCAATAGTCTGATAGTTTAGAACAAACATATCAGCAGTTTACCACATTCCTCTGTTGTTTCCCGTCTGGAGTTCTGGCTCCCAGGGTTTTTGGGGACACCCACACTGCTGTGAGGGTTGTTCTTGCTTACTCCTGGGCACTCATCTCCAAGAGGAAGAATTCCAGCAGTCAGGGGTGCATCAGATAAAAATTGTATCACTTGTATGGATAGTGTCTAAGATTTTTTTTTCTTTGTTCTAATTAATCTCTGTTTTAGGACATATTGGAAATTTTTATCTGCTCCCTTAGAAATTAACATTACACATGATGTCTTTGGGAATTATGCTGCTCAGAGGGATAAGGATACTTTTCCTAGGGAAAATCGTTCAACTTGTTGCAAGTTGCAGAAAAAGGTGTGGCTGCTCCACTCTGGATAACCTGAAATATCCTGATTTCCAGTGTTGTAGTCCAGCTATGAATTAAGTCAACGGCACATATTTGTCATTCTTTTAGATAGTTCACTTCATTTTAATCCTAGTTTGAAAAGTTTGTTTTAGAAATAATAAGGTTATACATAATTTTCTCACTGAGGATGATGGAGGAGTAGTAACTTGAGCTTCAGTGTCATGCAGGCAACCTGATGACACTCCTCAGCCAAGTTTTCCTGAAAGAGGTTTCTTAGTCTTCCATTTGAGAGGTGAGTGATTTGTCTCCCATAGTTAGGGGGTGCAGGGAAAGGGGATCATCCAGTGCTGTATTTTAAACATATTAAGAGTTGGTGTTCTTCTTAAGGAAGGGAAAAAAAAAAAAAAAGACAAGTTTTTGACAGAGCTTTTGGACAAAATGTAAAAGAAGAAAACCCTGAAAATTCTGTGGGGTTTGTATTTTGGGGGGAAGTGGACGCCGAGGACAGAAACTATGGGATTCTACATATTTTTGGCAGTAGAATATCAGAGGAATTGCAGTGGGACTTAGAACTCTGCACTACATGCTGTCACAAAATAAATAACTCGTGGTAATGTTTGGCTTGGAACAGATGCTCGTGTGCTATGAGAAGCTGTTTACCTGTTTTGGTTTCAAAGGAATACAGAGGAACACATAATAAATACGTGTGTCCAGAACCTGGCAGCTCAGATTCCCAAGTGAAGGAAGTTCATTCCACTCTGTACACCCACATTTATGTTCTTGCTGGCAAACTGGTGGTTATGCAGAAACAGCTGAAGGCATGTTGATAAGGATTATTCAAATTATGTACTTGGAGATATAAATTAGAATTTTGCCTGGACTCCACCAAGGTTACAAAAATGGGACATTTTGATACAAACTTTAGAGAGATTTTTAAAGGGTATTTGGTAAGGAGTTAGGAAATCCCAAGGTTGATTTTAACTTTTGTCGCAGCAGGGGTTTTTTTAGTTCATAGAAGTTTTTGTATAGGCAAGTTAGGGGGTGGGTATCTGCTAAGAGTGACTGGAGAATTCATCTGTCTCCTTTTACAGGATAAAAAATAATCCAGGAGCAGAGTCAGCCTCGCAAATGGAGGGCAGTGAGCTACAGTCAGGGCATCGGGTCACTGTGAAGGAGATTCTGTTGGTCCTTTACGGCACAGCCTCCTGTGGCAGTCACTGAAAGGGTCTTGTTCTGGTGCAGAATTACTTAAGGAAAAGATGAAATCTGGCAAACTGAAAAAACCCAGTAATTACGGTACCTAAACGTGTGTTCTTTACTCCATTCTGCTGAGGCCTGTGATGCATTTCCACTCAGTTTTTAAATGACTATTCCACAGAAAGTGCAGTTTCCATGAATTTCTGTGACCCGCTGCTGTAGTACCCGAGTGTGTTGGTGCCTGAGGTTTTCACAGCGAGAGCTGTGGAGTAAAGGAAGGGTGGGGATAACAGTGTTACCGAGAGCAAGAATCTGAAAATCAAGCTGGATCTTGTGTAGTTGGTTTATACAAAATGTTAGTGTGTGTTTTGTTCTGCAAGACCTGGGCTGGGAGTGGCTTGGGATCTTCTCCCAAAATACACACGGGCTTGTTTGAAGAATATCATCATGGACTACAGTGAACCAAGAGGAAAAACACTGCACAGCTGAACTTTAATCAACTACTTTGTTATAAGTTACGCCTAAAATGACCATAAATAAAGGTTTTATATGATCTTTCGTTTATTTTTACATCCTTGACAGCTCTTAATGTATAGCTCCACTGCTCAGCTCGTGTCGTTAGCTCATAACTTATTTGTGCTGGGTTTGTTTGCTCAACAGAAGACCGGTAAAAGGAAGTAGGAACAAAAATTGTGTATATTGTACCTATGGCTTCCTCCCCCATTCCCTTTTTTATTTGCAGAAGGTTACGAACATATTTAAGAAAATATCCCATCACCTTCTGATGGCTGTGCTGCCTCCTGCAGGCAGATCCCTAACCTGAATATGGAAAACTGCAGAAGTTATTTTGTCAGGTATAAAGATGATGTTCTTCAGGTTTTTGTATGGGAGGGTCAAACTTACCAGCACGAACAAAGTCTCTTCTTTGTAGCAAGCATGTTTTCTTTTTCTCAGGAGTTCATTCTGACAAAGGGTCAGGAGCAGAAGTGGAGTGTTAAATGCCTGTGCTTCCATTAGTGGGCTGGAATCACACTTGAGATGGATGTGAAACTTCTTAAGAAATTCTTAAATTGTTTAACTCTGGCACAAAGATGTTTTCCAGATTATATCTTCATTCACTAATTATTCCTTTAAGAAGATCCTTAAAACTAAAGTTTCTAGTTATTGTCCATTCAGATTACTTACTGGAATGGTTTCACATGGTTTGATTTTTATTTTTTTTAATTATTTTTAAGGGGTTTTTTCATGGTAATTTGTGAGAGAGTTATCTGTGATAACTGTTTCTGTGAAAGGCTTAATACAGAGAAATATTGGATCTGTATTTCCAGGATTAATAGAACTTATGCTGTGATTCATCTTGTCTTCAGACATTTTAGTGGAGCACGCCTGAGAAGGTTGAGGGAGCCAAATGATGCAGTGACACGTTAGAGGTGGTGACTGTGGCTGAGGTTCTGGAAACATCAGTAACTGAATTATTGAAGTTTTTTAATGTAGAACTTCCTAAAGTAGGGTTTTAAGTAGAAATTTGAAGGACAGTTATCAGGCTTTGTCTAATGACCTGCGTCCTTCTGAACTTGAGGGGATGAAGGAAGTCTGTCCTTCTAGCCTAAGGCAGAATTGACTAAAGTCATTCCTTGAAGGTATTTAACCTGTTAAGGTGGCAGTTTCACATCATCTGCAATTTAAAAATTCTTACTATGCATTTATTTCCAGGTGCTTGAACTTCCTTACTCCCAATTTAAGTTTTACTACCCTTGTTCTCCGCGTCTGGGTGGCAGAACAAGGTTTATATTTTGCCTCTGATTATGCGGTCACTGATTTTTATCCCAGTCTCATGTTCACTTAAAAGCTTCAGTACTGAGCCGTGGTTGAAATGCATCAAATGGAATTGGGGAGAGCAGTACCAGAGGTTTTTTGGAAGCTCTGCTCTACAGCTCAGCACTGCACAAGAGATATGCTCCTGGCCCTGTCAGATGCTGTTACATGCTGACAGTGTTGTTCCTGTGATGTTTGGTAATGTAGGTCATTCAGGCTGCCATCAGAAAGTGGCTTTTTGATGTTTTGTTTACCGTCTGAAGACATAGGATACTTATTTAACATCCCTTCTGTAGATCTGAAGGAGGGCTGTGCCCAAACAGCTCTTTCCCAGCTGTATCAGTTGGTCTTGAACGTCTTGGTCTTGCCTAGTTTAATTTCCATAACAGCATTCTTGCATGTGTTTCCAGCTTCATCAAAGCCTTTTCTGCTGAAGTTTGTCCTCAAGTCAACGGGTGAAGTTAATCACACTTAAAGCTCAGTTGAGTTTGGAGCTACAGAGAAGATGTTTTATTGGTCTGCTCATCAATTTATGCATCATAAAAGGTGGTACGAGCTGCCTTTGACACACCGAGTGCTGTTCCATCTTGTTTCACAGCTGGTTAGCTAAACAAGCTTGAGCTGTGTTTGGTGGTGAGCTCCTGGAAGCCTTTTTTCTAAAACTAAGCAACATGTTCTTGTGTTCTCTGAGCTTTTTGATACCTCTCTGCAGGCATTTTCATAGGTAAACAGAACTTGTTCAGCAGAACTGTGCTGTCTTGTGTAATTGGAGGAGCAAATGAGGCTATTTAAGGTGGTGGATTCTGCATGGAATAAAAGGTTTTGTGTTAGCTGAAGATGACCTTTCGTTCCCTGTAACAGCATAAAATGACTGCCTGAGGAGCTGCTCCTTGAAAGTTTATTGCTGTTCTCATGAAGCAGAGATACAGGTTAAAGCCCTTGTAAATGGAATGTCTCTTCTTGGTACAAAAATAGGAAGAGGGATTGATTAAAGTGAATAAGAATTGAATTTTCTGTGGTTTGGAGGCTCAGCGACACCAGGCCTCTACTAGTGGTTCTCCTAAACAAACCATCTAACTGTTTTTTGGAATTTTCCAATCCAAATTATGCTAATTGAGAGGGAAAGGGGGATTTGTGTCCATTTTACGATATTTTCTTATTTTTTTAAATACACTGGTCTTTGCTTGATAGCTCAGACACAGAATTTGCACGGTTGTTAGAGCAGTCTTAATGTTTGTACTATAAAACTTTAAGAAGATGTTTTGTAAAAATTAAAAATTAATTTTTAATTTTCTGTTTTCTTAGGCTTGGAGGGTATCAGCATTGGCTTGTTAATTTGTTCTGCAACACTGGAACTTTAAACTGAAATAGCTATTTGCTTGAGCCTATAAGAGTGTGTTTATGCATAGGGGATTTAAGCTATGCTCATCCTTCACTAAGAAGTACGATGTGAACTGTTCCACCAGTGTGTTTACATATATATATATATATAAATGGAATAATGTTGCATTACTGTGAGCTCATGGATTTTTTTTTTTATTCAGTTTGTAATTGCATTTAATGGTTTGTAAGTCTGAGGAATTTCTAATGCTGTATTTGTGGTTTATGTAACACTGGGAATCAGGTACAACTCATGTTAATCAGGTATAACTTTATGCTAAAAAGATGTGTGCAACTATAAGTTTTTTGGTAAGTGTTGCTCTAACTTTGTATTTAGCATATACAGGAGAAGCAGGACAAGGGAGATGTGTCCAGACTGCACCATTTCTGATAAATTAATTGTACCTTCTGTGGCTGCAGCTTGCTTTCTTTCTTTCCTGTAACTGGTATTGGATAAGTGAGAAAGCAGCCCAGATATGAACAGACACTAAAGAGACTTGCTGACCCATAAGCAACTTCATTTTCCTATATCCCTCTTAGCAGATGTGGCTAATTGTTTCTAGGTTACCCTTGAATTAATAAAGATGGATTTTAAGAAAAGTCAACTGATCCACTCATGGAGCCCTTCCACCGAAAAAAAGTTAATCCTCTCAGAATGAATTTTCTTTAAACAGCATCAAAGGGTTGAGGTCCTCGCCTTCAGATATCTTCTACTGTGTTCACCTCATAAATGGAAGGTTTTCCCCATAAATAAAGGAAGTTTTATAAGGTCAGAAAAGGTTCTGGTGACCATTTGGGTGGCTTTGTCTCACCCCTGATCCTCCACATCGGAGAAGGCTGAAGAGAAGCAGTGCAAACGGGTGCACACAGTGAACCTGTGGCAGAGCAAAAGCATCAGATTTTATTTTGCAGTAAGATGAGGAATAGCATATGTAGGGATCACTTTTACTCCTCTTTTCACCTCTTCTTTCCAGGTCTCCACAAAGCAGCTTTTAGCTTTAAGCACTGGAATTGTGAAGTAACTTCTCAAAGATGTCTTGAGGATAGCAGGGGTTTTGTTGGTTGGGTTTTTTTGTAAATAGACTAGAACATGAAGAGACAGAAGATTAGAATCAGTGCCCTAAGGAAGGAGCAATTTTAAACCATTCTAAGCTTCCTTGGTGTTGACTTTATCCTTCTCTACAGTAAAGCCTTCAAAAAATAAATGGAAGGAAGTGGGAGAATATGGGTGGGTGAGTCCACCCACAAGGAAATCTGCTACGACTTTCATGCCTGAAAACTAATACAACCCATATGGGTTTAAAAAGTGGCTAGTCTTTATTTATGAAATAATAAAAATAAAGTTCACTTAGTGGTCCTTCTAAGATCTGTTCTGTAACATCCAGCAGGGGCTGGGAGGCTGCGTTGCTGTCTGCTCTGCTGCACAGCATCAGGGCATCCCTTGGGAAGGAGGGGTATGGGAATCTTCATTAACACTGCATACCTCCTGCCTCTCCCAACATCCTGCTCTGTTTTGTTCCCCACCTCAGTACTACCAATAGGTTGAGATTTGAAAAGAAAACCAGTGAATTCTGACCACTACTATTTTAAAATGTAGCTCAGAGGTGACTGTGGTCCAGAAGGTGATGAAGTGTTGCTTTAAAACTCTGCACTTTTTGGGAATACCAAAGATGTATCCTACTATAAAATTCACCAGTTGGAGGAAGATAACAATAAATTCACTATTGGACTGAATTTTTGACAGGAGAATGTCCTATGCAGACCTCTTCAGCAGTTTATATTCTAGAATGAGCTTATGTAAGTCATCTCTGCTTTTTCAAACTTCAAGACAAAAATGTCCTAATCTAGGCTAGAGCGTGGAATTAGAGCTTGTCTGTACTGCAAAGAGTCAAATGCGCTCTTGGAGATGATGCTGCTTCTCAGTTGTGCTGAATTATTTCTGCTGAAGGACTTGGCTTAGATTTTGACACTCAAAGTAAAGTGTCATTTTTCTTTCAGTTTTGTCCATTGAAATGCTCATAGTTAAATAAGAAGGACGATCTCTGGTGGCAGCAAAATGATGACTGAACTTCTCGTGTGTTCAGAGACCCTTGGAGGACATGAAGCCCATCACTCTCCTTCTCCTTCAGGAGAAAGCTGTGCTAGAGAAGATGTGGGTGGAGGGGCAAGAGCTTGGTAGTGGCAAGGATGACAGAATTAGAGACCAGGTAATCAAAGGTAAGTTTTCCAGACAGCCTTAGCAAACCTGAGCTCAGAGTAAGGCAGACTTCGGGAACCGTAAATTGAGATTTGATGTAATGGCAATGAACCATTTTTCAGCAGTTCCTGTGAACAAAGGTGATGTTTGTTTGACTCTTGCTAAAGGGAAACTTAGGGCAGATCATCTTTTCCACTCTTAAATATTATGCAGAAACTCACAAAATAACAATAGTAATTAACAAAAAACACATAAAAAATGAACTAGAGAAAATGAAGAGAAACAGAGATGACAGTGCAGTTTCAGTGCCTGGAGAGGATGTTTGCAAAATTCTGTGGTAAAGCAAATTAATTAGGATGCAGAAGATTGTCACACAATCAATAAACATGTTTTAATTTTTAGCACACTCATCAGGCACTCTCACCTTCACAGGCTGTTCTGCAGTTGTCTCAGTAAAAAGCATTTGTGGCTTTACAAAAAAAAAAAATATTCCTCTTGTCCTGAGGGCATATTTAGTTTGGAAACTTTCTTTATTAGCAAGATGAATGTAATGAATTTCTTCCATCTCCTACATGAATATGCAGATCTCCTTCAAAACAATGCATTTGTTCTTCAGCTTCTAGTTACTATTTGAGGGATAAACAGTGCTGTGAAGTGGCTAAGACTACAAATTATGGAGTCCAAAATAATAATAATCATAGACTGGTTTGTGTTGGAAGGCACCTTAAAGATCACCTTGTTCCAACCCCCTTGACAAGGGCAGGGACACCTTCCACTAGCCCAGGTTGGTCAGAGCTCCATCCAGCCTGGCCTTGGACACTTCAGCCACAGCTTCTCTGGGCAACCTGTGCCAGGGTCTCACCACCCTCACAGGGAAGAATTTCTTCCTAATATCTAATCTAAACCTCCTCTATTTCATTCTAGAGCCGTTCCCCCTTGTCCTATCACTCCATGCCCTTGTGGAATGTCCCTCTCCAGCTCTCTTGTAGCGCTTTTAGGTACTGGAAAATCTGAAGTCTCCCTGGAGCCGTCTCTTCTCCAGCCTGAACAACCCCAACTCTCTCATCCTTTCTTCACAGGAGAGGTGCTCCAGCCCTAGTGCTGATGCAGTTGCTGTGCTCTCGGCTGGAGCTCTTGGGCTTTGTTACAACAAGTGAAGGGGCTGCTCTCCTCTGTCTTGGAGGAGATCTCTGATGCTGGTGTGTCCATCTGGTGGCTGAGGTGTCGCAGGAGAGGAACTGAAAACTGATCTCTGGTTCTGCTGTCCAGCGCTGCTCTGGTACAGCTCTGGCTGCTTTCTTCACAGTTTCCAAATGCTGAATTCAGTTTGGTTTCTCAGGGCAGTGGAAGTCAGACAAGTGTTCTCTGTTTGGCTCTGTCCCCGTCCCCTTCTCAACAGTGCTCCAACTCGCCTGCCAGTCTGATGAAAATTTGATGAATAGAGATACTAACTGATGTGAAAATAATCAGTTGAATAGCAGAGAGATTCTAATGATGCCATTCACTGAGGGAGAAACCCTGTTTGGCTCTGTGCTGATGAGATCTCTGGGACACCCCCCCAGGAGCTCAGGCTCTGGGCACAACCCTAGAGAAATCCTGGCTTTGCCAGTTCGTCCGACGAGCGGTTTAGATCTTTTATTTCTGTTTGGATATAGATCTTTTATTTTTGTTTGGATAAGCTTGGGTGGAAAAAGTTAGACAACCTTTTATGTGCCTCCCCGTTGTACAAAACTGTTGTTTAACCCTTTGTTCCCCAAAGCTTTGTAATTTTTGCAGGTGACTTCACTATGAGACGGGATCAGTGCTGCAGGCAGAATTAAAACAAAAACTAAATGTCTTGATACAAATCAAAAAAAGCTTCTGACTTTCCCCTTCCCCCTCTCACTTTCCAAAACCTGATGCTGATTTCAGTAGTCTTTAAAACCCAGGCTGAAATTGAGCAACTCAAACCGTAGTTACAGCAGAAAAGTCTTAACTTGAATTTCCTTGAGGCAAAATGCCATTTCTTCGCTGAGGACCTTGGCCTCTCTGTTGTTATTGGGGTCGCCTGAGCTTTTTTTTCTGGTTACAATGTGTGCTTTAGGAAAATAGCCAGTGCTTCTATGCATTCTTAGTAAAAACCGATGCGTTATTTTTTTAAAATAAATATTATTTTGGAATTATCTCTGATAGGTGTTAACACCATTGCTTACGCAGTGGCTACTGTGCAGATACTATCAGTGTGTGTCAGCAATATGCATCTTGCACAACAAAAACTAACGTTCCTGTTTCACAGTCCTAATTTCGGACAGATGTTTCTTACCTCAGTAAATGGTATAATCTGATTGGCATGACTTAAACCAGATTATTTTACATAAATGCTACTCAGATACCTACTTGATGAGCAGTATTTATGAAATGTTGTAAATACTTAATATTGAGTATACTGGAGACATATTTAACTTTTCAAGTTTGTTTTTTTTTTACTTTGTGCCTTGTCTCCCGCTCCATCCCTGCCCCCCTTCCTTCCTGCAACTTGGAATTTTGGGGTTTCTGAATATCTTCAGAACACAGATTTTATGCTTTTGGCCTTTTTTTTTTTTTTTGCAGAAAAATTATCATGTTATTTGAGAGAAGAGAAAGAGAGAGCGTATGTCTACTGGTACTTCTAGCTGAAACAGTTCTTAATTGAGAAATTAAGTATTGTTTTTAAATCTTAGCACCAAGGAAGCACCTGGCTTATGTGAAAAAAATAAACGGAGTGTAAAATGCTGGATAGCTTCTAAAATTGAATAAAAAAAATCTCTCATGCTATGAACTACTTTGTTTTCACCTTCACTTTGTAGCCTAATACAAGAAGAAGAAAAGTATGTCCTTGAGGAGAATGATGCTAACACTGGTATTATATGAGCAGGCAGTTCCTCTTGACACTTGGATTGATAATCTGTATTGGCCTCATCTGTTAAAAGTGTAAAGAAAAATGTGAGTCCATGCATTCTGTTTATTAAAACTCTCCTTGGTAATGCACTTACTAGTTGATATTTAAAGGGCTTTGTTTTCATGAATAAAATTTTAATTCTTCCCCTTTTTACTTCTGGATTTTTGTAGCAGCTTTTCTACAAAACACTTTGTTTTTATGGAAGAAACACTTTTTTTTAAAATGTATTTTACACCCTAGAGCACAGATCAAACCAACTTAAGGAAAGCTGAAGAAGTATCTGCAGCTTTCCTTTTTCTGAGGAAACAAGTCTGACTTGCTCAAGGTCACCAAGGAAAGCCCACGGCAGAGCTGGATGTGTAAAAGCAGCTTTCCTGCCCTGTGAGCTGCAGAACCAGGACACCGAGCCCCTGTCTGTGCCTCTTCCGTACCCACACAAATACAATAATTGGTGTTTTAAATATTACTATAGCTCCTTTTGCTTTATTACTGAAGGTAAATACAATCGACCTTGTCACTGAGAATGTTTGTCTGTCTGTGTAGCACTGAGGGGCTTTGAAAACTTTATGGTGGGGGGAGGAAGGCACCCAGGCATGTCTTCAGTTCCCTTTGGCTTTCTCCAGCCCCAGAAAGAGCTTTGTGCCTGAGCAGTGATGCAGAACATCTGATGGGCCTGGTTGTGGCCTAATCTCTCTCCCTCTCTTTTTTTTTCAGCGAATATTTTTTCTCCTCTAAATAGAGGGGAAAACAATACTTAAATGCAGTTGCTACTTTGTTGTTTTTTTTTTTAATCAAGAATTTTGACGTACAGCACTAATTCTGTATAGCCAGTGTATTGAGAAATGAGATGGCAGCAAAGAATGGTAATTAAACATATGCTGTAGACGAGTGCGTGCTGCTACAAGTAGGCAGATAGGTTAAGTTGAAGGCTGCTGGCTTTAGATTAATTCCCTTTTGGTGCTAGTCTTGGATAAGCCTTACGCCTTACTGCTGAGGGCTGGGAGTGAGAAGAGATTACCGTGGAATATATAAAGAGCTTTAATGATCAGTGTGAGTCTTGTTCCTGTTGAATTATTATTAATATGTGTTTTAGCTAAATCAAGTTATTTATAATTTTTGTGAAATACTTTGCTGAGTGTAAAAGGGATTTTTTTTTTCCTTTTTTTAAATTCCGTATACACATTGTGCCTGGATGTGTGTTTATAAACATAGGCTTTTTCAGCGTTTACACTCACGATTTTAAAAGAAAAATGGCTGTAAGCAGTTTTTGATGTTAGGTGCTGCAAAGCTACGATGAAACCAAGGCCGTGCAGCGTCTGGGGTGTATGTTTGAGGTGACCTTTGCCTTCTGATGTGATAAAGGAACCTTGGGTTTAGAGCAGAGCTGGATGTGGCACTGAGTAACCTCTGGCGTGGGCTGTGATATTCACTGTTTAGGGCAAAGCATCACCACCAGGGTTCTTCCATCAGTGATCTTGTGGAGTGAGGCAGGTGGTGATGGAGGGTGCGACCCCGATTCCTGCTGAAGTTTAGGGAAGTTCCCGTGCGGTTACAGGGAAGTTCTCCCGTGCTTCCAGGGTGTCTGGAGTTGTGTCAGTAAGCGGAGGTCAAAAACGTATAAAAGCGATGGTTTTGTGGGGTAGAGGGGCTTTTCGGGGGAGGCCGGTGTGCAGCCGGGTCAGGCGGGATTTCCAGCCCTGCCTTTCCGCAGCGGGTGAACCGGAGGCTGCCGGGCGCGGGCAGCAGACGGGGATTAGCATATTAATGGGCGCTGGGTAATCGCCTCCCGCCCCTGCCCGCCCTCCTCCGCAGGGCTCACTCCGCCTCGGCACCGCACCCGGGGAGGAGGAAGAGGAGGAGGGGGGAGGAGGATGCTCCGGGGCGGGGGAGGATGAGGCAGCGGGGTAGCATCCCCGCTCCGGAGCGCGGCGGTGCCCCGGGCGGGCTGCGGGACCGCGCTCCCCCCGCAGCCGGCTGAGGCCGCAGGGCTGGGGCTCCCTCCTCCTCCTCTCCTGGGGCTCCCTCCCCGCCGGGGGATCCGGCACGTCCAGGCGGCTCCGGGAGCGGTGAATCGGGACATTGTGTGCCGGGGCTGGCCGGGATATCGGGCACGGTCCGTGTATGTGGCTGCTGGAGGTGGCCGGGCAGCAGCCCCCGCGGCGGGCAGGTGCGGGCTGCATGGAGAAGAGCGGCTGCAGCCCCTTCCCGATGTGCTGGGCGAAAGGTACGCGGCTTTTATTTATATACAAGAGTTTGTTCATTTAATGTATAAATATGCGTATATTTATTTCCCCCTCTTAATGTAACGTTTTGCCACCTGTGGTTCTGTAGGTTTTTCCCTATCGAAGCAGAAAGCAAAGCTAGGAAATAAAATATTCCGGTCATGCGCTTGCAGTGCGGAGCTGCCCCTCCGCAGGAGCTGC